>BEXV01000641.1:35003-45891 GCA_003118195.1 Hemicentrotus pulcherrimus | reverse complement strand
CCCCCCCCCCCCCCAGGTCTGACTGTACTGTACCTACCTTCTTCTGTCCCGGATGCAGCTTGGCCTGCTGCTGACGGTAGAACTCCTGTTGCTGCTGCGGTGTCATGTTCTTGAGCTGCTCCTGGAGACGTCTCAGGACATCCTGCTGTTGAGGGGTCAGGTTCTGCAGCAGAAAAATGGAAGGACAAAAATATCAGTTCATTTCCGTTCAGTGCAGTCTTTACTTCACTTTCACTTTAAACAACATACATAAAATAGATACACAACAGAGTATCATCAATAGAAATCAATACAGAGCAAATATATAGCCTTATAGTACGTTGACCCCACTGCTGTGTATTGCCTCTCTTTGCAGAGGTTCGTCTGATTGGTATCTAGTTGTGATCGCTCCAAGACACCTTCACACTACAGCAAATTGTGGCAGGCAAGATTCTTCACCGAAATGAAGCATTAGGCAATTCTTCCATTTTGCATCATAAGGCGACGAGGGAGCTAACTCAAACACTTAACCAATGAGTTAATGACCTTGTGGCACTAACTCGACAATTTTGAAGAAAAAGAGCAATAAGATATAACCAACCTTGCCGACCAACTGAACAATATTTGTGGTGAAGATCTGCTGGAAGGTGCTTGCTGAGCTGCTAGCTCCTGGTATCTGCACCCCTGGTACCGGTACTGGTATAGACGAGGAGGAGGAGCCGGAGGCGGCAACAGGTTGGTTGGACCCCTGGGCCCCTGCTGTGGCAGGGGTTTGGGTGGTGGCTTGGGCTGCAGCGGCGGCGGCTGCTGCTGCAGCAGCCCCGAAGGCAGATGGCACTTGCTGGTCGGTGGTGCCAACCTGAAGTGGATAGCAGTGAGAAGCGGTAATTAATCAATAATAATAAAGATGATGAAGATGATGATGATGATGATGATGATGATGACACATGAGAAGATATCATACTTTAAAATGTAACCTTTAAAGCTTGTCTGCACTAGTTTGGCCATAAGGGATTAAACCTCATAGAAAAAAAAAAGAGGATCATGGGGGACAAACAGCCACAGATTGGTAAAGTTTTCTTTATAGAGGGAGTAAGTATTTACAAGTAGTACATTTTTATGCAACATTCTCAAGAAAAATGAATGGGGGCAAATCAAATTTTCACAAACTTACTTGAAAATTTGCAAAACTTGGCATGGGTATGAATAATTTGGTTGCTAAGTGTATCAACAAATTGACACACACACAAAGTTATTTGTTGTCATACCTTATATTGTCCTGTAGGTTGGCTAGACAAAGCAGTAACTGCTGCAGGTTTAGGAATGTTCGAGGGGGCTGCTCCGGGCCTGTAGGACTGCAGAGTCGTCCCTGAAGTTCCTAGATTTGAAGGAGCCATAGCATAAGTCCCAGAACTGGCAGCAGTCTGAAAATGGGAGTAATGAAAAAGTGTGTGATAATGCAATATTCCATCGATGACATTCCTCACTAGGACATTTACGTAGTGTAACAAAATTTGTACTTTCATTATGAATAATTGTATTTCCACAGTCAGAATGCATATATTACGTATTGTACTGTAATTTGAATTCCGGCTATTGAGACACATTTATTCGTAAAAGGTAAATGAAACGATTTGTATCGAGGCGCTTCACATATGCACATATGCATAAATTTAGATACCTTAAGAAAATAGTCTATTTTTTTTCTAAACCATCTGTGTAAAGAGTATACTAAATGACTGTACTCCTACTTTTGCCTCAAGGGATTACCTACTTTTGCTCTCTACGGCTGATTGATTGAAAAGTTCTATTATAATTCAATTCACCTGAATACCACCTTCAGCTGCCGTGACCTCCACCTTTACACTCACGGCGTTGGGCGAGGCAGTGGCAGGGGCTCGCCCAGTGAGGGCGCCACCACCTCCAGCTCCAGTCCTGGCCGCCGGAGGAGGAGGTGCAGACGTGTCCGATGACGCCTCCAGCTTGGCCCTGGCCTGGCTGTTGATCTTTTGCTGCAGGTCCAGGAGCTGCTGAAGCATCGCCTCTTGCTTCGGGGTACGGTTGACGATGCCTTCAAGCTGTCGAATGAACCCTTGGACGCTATGCAGGCTCTGCTGCGTCTGAACACTGAAGTGTGATGTTTTGGCCTTCTGAAAGTCAACCATCAAAGTATAATTGGATCAGTTAAAGGCCCACTGTACTGTACTGTACTTGCTCCCTCTATATAGAAAACAAAGCCTAATCAGTGACCATTGGTTCCCCATGATCCTCTTTTTTTATATGTTGAGATCCGAGTTGATGAGATAACCACCCGTCAGTGACCCTGGGTGGTCTAATCCGTCCTAGCCAAACTAGTACAAATGGCCATTAAACATGAATTTAATAGTAATTTCATGAATGCACCAATGTGTGTCTATCTACTTTGAGAAAACATAGATCTAAATCCGATCATCCAATTGCAAATAATTAGCGTCTTTTATACTTTTCTCTTTGAGATAATTCTCAATGTTATCGCTTGTTCCAATTCTAATTTTTTTAAATTCAATTTTAGCTGCATATTTGTTTTAGCTTCGCTTATACAGTAGTAGGCCTACAATGAATGCATGCATGTGTGTCTATCTACTATCTACTTTGAGAACACATAGATTGAAATCGGATCATTCAGTTGTTAATAATTAGTGCCTGGGATAAAATTGAGAATCATCTCAAAGGAGAAAATATAATGAATAGCAATCAAACATACTGTACATAGAAAAATGATAACTTTACACACAAAAAGAAAATCTACATAGAAAAATGTGTTTGAAATCACAGGAGACAAAACAAGCTTAATTTTTCATTCCAATTCTATTCAAACAAAAATCCATTTCAGGTTATTATTCTAAGCTAGCATAGTTCGTTGGTATCATAGGACTTGTGTTTGAAAATGTAAAAACTTATTTTATTGCCTATAGGTAAAAGCACCCCGTAAAAGATTTACACCAAATTATTCATTTGAAAATGGAAATGTAGTGCAGACCACACACAGAAATGCTTACCGCTTTAGGCTTGAAAGCAGTACTGGTCGTGTGCTGGCTCTGCTGAAGCTGCTGCAGTCTTCGGCTAGCCAAGTTGGTGTCCTTTTGCAAGGTGCCCCCAGCAGTGATAGATGTTGCTGCAACTCTAGGTGTGGTGAACTGTGTTTGGGCTCCCTGTGAGGGATCTCCCTGAGAGGGAGCTGTTGATGCTTGACTGCTTTGGAGGCTTCCTTGTGGCACTTGTCCAGGCTGGTGACCCTGAGAGGTGACTTGACCGGCTTGGAAACCGGGTTTCTGATTCATTTGGTTTGAAGGAAGCTGGGGTGCACTCTGCAGCATTCGACTGAGCTGGCTACCCTGGGACGAGTTGCTCTGAGATACCGACATCTGACCAGTATGCGATGCCATCTGATTCGCCTGCGATCCGACAAAGTTCATCTGTCCAGGAACAACTCCTTGTGTTTGACCCATAGGGTCAATCTGAAGAACAGCCTGGCCCTGGGTTGCTGTCTGCTGCACAGGTAGAGGCTGGTGATGAACCGTACCAGAACCATTTCTTCCTCCTGATGTCTTCCGAATGAACTTGTTCTCTACTTTTACAGGTACCGGATCCTCATCGTCAAACTCAAAGACATCCTTCTCCTTCGTGACTGATGGGATCGTTCCAAGGGGAGCTTGTTTCTGTGAAGGAAGAATAGACACGTTTGGAGGAGCTTGTTGAGGGGCAGGTGGGGGAGGAAGCATCACTGATATAGTATTTGGGAGCGGTTTCTTTTTTGATGAAACCACTGGCGGTTGACTTTGACTTGGAACAAACGACCCTTGACCAGGTCTTTGCATGCCATCCTTCTGTCCAGTATTCACAGCCTGAATGGTGACATTAGGTGTGTAATTGGGGTTCTGATTTTGAAGTCCATCAGGTGCTCTTGGAACACTGTTGGTGCTAAAGGTGGTCGATCCAGGTCTTATGAACTGCTGCATATCGTTTTGTCCTGTAGAGCATGGTATTCCACCTGGCCTTGTGTTACGAGTGGCATTCTGGGTTGCTTGTAGGATTGAGGATGCTACCAATTGTGCTTGATCAGCACTTGCAGAGAGATTGTGTTGTTGCTGTTGTTGATGTAATTGCGGTTGACCTGCAACACCACCAGTTTGTTGCATTTGCTGGAATGAACCTGAAGGCATTGAAGCACCCATCTGTTGTTGCTTTGCCATCTGCTGTTGCTTGGCAAGCTGCTGCTTCTGCTTGAGATGTTGTAATTGCTTCATCAAATCTGGATGTTTTTGCAAGAGTGACTGAAACTGCTGCATGTAATGAGCTTGCTCCTGTGCACCAGATTGACCCTTTGCTTGGGCAGCTTGAGCCTTTTTCAAGAGGTCAAAGGCTTGTAACAGCTGGGGCATCATCTTTGTGGAAGACTGACCAGCTTCTTGTCCAGGTTGTACCGACTGGACTGGAGCGTTTGATTGCATCATCTGTTGACTGGGTGCACTCTGTTGTACATTTAGTGATATGGGAGCATACATTGGTTGGTTGCTCTGGATCACCTGGCCGCCACTGTTCATCATGCTCTGCTGACTTTGTAACCCTTGAGAACCCAGGACATGCTGGCTTTGATGAGATTGCACAGACATTCCTTGTGGACTTGGTGAAGGATGACCAACGCTAGGTGGACGTGACATCTGTCTGCCCTGGGGGCTGGGTAATGGTTGGCCAGCGCTTGAAGGGCGATGTGGCTGCATGGCTTGAGGACTCTGTATGGGCAGGCCTGCACTTGGTGGGCAATGAGTTGGCATCCCTTGTGGACTTGGCAGAGGAACACTAGGAGGGCGATGAGATGCGATCCCTTGTGGACTTGGCAGAGGTACACTAGGAGGCCCATGAGACAACATCCCCTGCGGACTTGGCATAGAAACACTAGGAGGCCGATGAGATGATATCCCTTGTGGACTCGGCAGAGGTACACTAGGGGGGTGATGAGACGACATCCCTTGTGGACTCGGCATAGGTACACTAGGAGGGCGATGAGATGACATCCCTTGTGGACTTGGCAGAGGTACACTAGGAGGGCGATGGCTTTGATTGGATTGAGGGCTTGGCAGTGGCTGACCAATGCTCGGTGGTCTGGAGATTCCCTGTGGACTTGGTAAAGGTTGTCCAGCACTTGGTGGATGAGATATTTGGCTATGGTTTGTGATTGCCTGAGCTTGCATTTGACTGGCTTGTGCTTGATTGGCCCCTAGTTGTCCTGCATTTTTCCTCTGTTGAAGTTGCAAGAGTTGGTTCATCAGTGCTGTAGTGTCAACTCCAGGATTTGCAGCGCTCATCTGTCTCCTCAACTGTTGTAACTGCAGAGCACTAACCATTGGTCTGTTCTGAGTGCCTGGCTGTTGCGCAACGTTCATTCCTTGACCTTGACGTTGCATTTGTTGTTGCACTTCTAAAGCACTGATCATAGGCTGCGTTTTAGCGACACCTGCAACATTCATGCTCTGTCCCTGAAATTGACCAGGATTCTTGAGCTGCAGTGCACTCATCATGGGTGCATTTTGTCGAATTGGCTGCTGGTTGAAAGATGTACTTTGAGGGTTTATCAACTGCAAAGCGCTAACCATGGGCTGTTGGTTAAGGGTGCGACTCTTCATACCCGATTCCTGCATCTGCTTAGCTTTAAGTTCTAATGCACCTATAAGACCGGGAGTGGAAGTAACTCCTCCAGCGCTCATCATTCCACTACTGCTTATGACATTTTCTAAACTTGACGTCACATTTGTATTACTCCCCAGCATGTGGGAACCCGAGGTAAATTCATTAAGATTTCCACCTTGGTTAGTTTGGGAAGCAGCTGTCGAAGAGGCTAAGCTTGCGGTAAGAATGCTGCTGGTAGATGTTGTTGTAGATGTAGAGGTACTGCTTGCGACTACGTGACCAGCCTTTCCTTGAAATGTCTTCAAGAACTCTTGTTGAAAGTTACGGTTGCTGACTGGAGCAACTGGTCGTGCCCCGAACATGTTTTGCTTCTTCAGTTGCATCTTCTTGGTAGGTACACTGCTCGTACTAGAAGTTGTGCTCAAAACTGAGGTTGACTGGACAGAAACAGCTGCAGAGGATACAGAATCCTGAAAGTTCTGTTGGGTGAGTTGAGGGTGCTGAACTATGGCAGGTACACTGCCATTATTTCCTGGCAAGGTTTGAGTCTGACTTGGCAAGCGTTTAGTATTGACGTTACTTGGTGTGACAATGGTGTTTGCAGGAGGAGAGTTCTGCTGAATGAATAGTGGCTGAGACTGGGTCCTCAGATCTGCTGTGCTGCTAAGTACCTGCCTGAGGTGAGCAGACGAAGTCTGGTCAGCCCTTGCGTCATGAGGCTTTACTTTTTGGAGTATCGTTTGTAAGGGGCCTGAGGTTTGGTTTGCAAGAGAAATGGCAGCCATCTGTGCTTGACTTGACTGAAGTTCAGGTTGTGAAGTCAGCTTAGAGTCTGCTTGTACTGTGGATATCTTTCCATAGAGTTTATGTCGGAATGTTTCAACTGGTTTAGGCTTGGATGAAGGAAAAGAGTCTGACTTGATCATGTGTTCTTCATTCTTAGCGTCCGTTACTGATTGTACATATGGTTGAATTGGATTGGATACATTCTGACTACCAATACTGCTCGAGAGTGTTACAGATGTAGTATTTACTATTTGGCTGGTTCCATGAGAGTAATACGACACAAGATCTGCCTTTGACGGAGGAGCAGCATATGTGATATCTTTGGTGCGATATGCAGTGGAAGCTGCCACAGACTGCGATGAGACGGTCGCTACTTTGGTTTGTGCCTGTGCTGAACTAACTACCTTTGGCTGAATGAGCTGTGGAGTTGCTTGAAGTTTACCGTACGTTCCTGGCTGTTGGCTCTGCACGAAACTTACTTGATTGGTTCCAGATTGAACTATCCTGGCTTGGCTCTGCGCAATTGGAAGGACATTTGATGCACCTTGCGGATTCTGGATCACTATAGTTTGACCACCTGTAACATAACCTTGAGGCAAGGTTATTGTTTGGTAGGCCTTTCCCCCCGAAACACCAGACTGCAAAAACTGCATTACTGGTAAAGCTTGTTTGCCTCCCTGTTGTTGGTTGACTGTGATCGTTCCTGGCTGAACGACCGACCCTATGGCCTGCCCAGGCATCTGAATGGTGGCAAGGCCTGATCCGCTTGTTTGGAGTTGCTGAATCTGTTGAGGGGCAAGAACTGTCGTTGGTCTTGTCATGAATATGAAGCTTCCTTGAGTGGCGCCTATCGTAATGACAGGTTGGAGGACAGGAACAGATGACGCAGCAGAGGGTTGAACTTGGCCTTGTACAGCCCCTTGCATATTGTGTAAAACGACAGTTTGCTGTCCTGCCGCACTGGCCTGTCCGTGGTTCAATTGGATGGTCTGTCCAGCTGGAGCGCCCCCTATTGTTTGAATATTGCCACCAGCTTGTGGCGCCAGCATGATTCTAAGTCCTTGTTGGGGAGGTGGTGCTTTAGACACGGCTGGAGCACCCATTCCCAGCTTGGGATGTATGTTTAAGGGAGTCTTTGTGTTGAGGACATACGTCTGCTGCATGGGCATGACAGTCTGCTGTCCACCAACAATTACCTTTCCAGGCGCTTGGAGGTACTGGGAGTTGATGACCTGTCCCTGAGCATCAATTACAGGCTGCGTTGAGAGGACTTGTGTCTGGGGCTGCGGTTGAGGTTGTGTTTGTGGCCTTACAACTGCCACTTGAGGAATGCTTTTGGTTGTCAGCTTCTGATGGTCCATGACGTTACTACCTTGCACAGCCCCTCCCTGGACCATGACATTTGAGGGTACTGCATTACTCTGAGGGACACTAGGTGTGGGCTGGACACTTTGCATCTTTCCTCCCAAGCTCTGTACAGTACGTGCAGTTACAGATCCCTTGACAGCTCCAGCCTGAGGAACGTCTACTTGTTGATTAGGAACATCATCTGAAAGTTCACCTACTCCAGACAGCATCAGACTCTGTTGAATCACATCCTGGACGTTACGTGAACTGACCGAGCTGGGCGGGATGGCATGCTGCAACTTGTCAACTTCATCCTCAAATGAAAAGATGCTCGAGAAATCATCTTTCCCTCCTGTACTCTGGACGGATCCTTCTACACCCTCCTTAACTCCCAACTTCCCAAACAGATCGTCTCCTGCGGAAAAAGCCTGGTTGTTGCTACCCTGCGTCTGACCAGTGCCCATCATGAAGTCTGGGAATATCTCCTTGATCTCTCCCCCTTCTTGCTCACCAAACCCAAGGTCGATGATGGGCCTGGAGGCGGCCTGGCTGGTTTGGGGTTTGTGGCTGGTCGGGGTGAAAGGTCGATCACCCAGGAGGGAGAGGACAGTGTCATTTTGGATTGGCGGGGGCGAGATGTTCTCAAGGCGCATCAGAACAGAAGATGGGGTCTCATGATGGGACATGGAGGCGCTAGGGTTGGGTCCGGTGGCATACTGGCTATGGGTGAGAAGAGTCTGCTGCTGATACCGGGAGAACTCCTGTGTATCATAGAAAGACAAAGTCCACATTTAGAACAACTGATAGCTATTGAAGGAGAATGCTTAGGCCCGAATTCACAATGGAGGTTTAAACTTAACCCATGGCTTAATTCTTCATTTAAATTACCAACAGTCTAAAATTAGCGCAAAATAAGCGTGAAACAGTCAGATGTCCAATATTAGATGCATGCAAGGCAAGGTATGCTTATTTTGAGCTATTCTTAGACCATGGGTTATGTAAATGAGGGTTTAAACCATGGGTTAAATTTAAACCTCCTTTGTGACTTCGGGCCTTAGTGTTCACATTACATCAACTCTTAAATTGATAGCTGAATTTAAGTGCAATAAGATCTTATGACTCCTTTTTCTGATATATAGATACAACAATTGGACAATAAATGGGAACATATTGTAGAACAAATTTTGTTATAACATGACACAATAATTCTTCTATAGGTATAGCTCGGAACTCTCTGTGATCCACACATTGTGGATCACATGATTGCTGCGCGAGTCTTGCCGCTGCACTTGTGTCTTTTGAAAAGACAATCTACATTTGTCAATCTTCATCCATTTGTGGTAAATGGGTACTTGGTAAGGGCCTTTTCCTGTAACGTTTTCAGCACCGTAGGAGGCCTGGGGGTTTTTCACAAAGATCCTAAGTCGAACCTATCTCTTAGTTGGACTTAACAATTATGGAAAGCCATTAGCATCTTTGAAAATATTTTGTAAAAGTTATTTTAAAAGACATGAAATGTTGATTCAAATCATTCATATTTTCTATTATCAAGGAGAATTCATGTTCCTGATGTGGAATTTATGAAAAGTCTAAAATACTTGAATTTCTGCTCTTGAATATATTTCATTTTAAGGCTACAAATGGCTCTCCATAAATTTTTTGTCCTACTTTGAGTTAAGTTCTACTTAGGATCTTTGTGAAACATCCCCCTGGGCTAATGCCAGGATGTACTCTTCTTCTTCTATTCGAGTACATCACTCTTTACAGAGTATTATCGTACTATACTGGGTGTGTGGTGCAGGTGGACCACTACACCTGGGTTTCCCCCTACTCTTATTCAAATAGTGCAGTGGGTTCTCAACTTGCAAAGGTACTGACTCTTCTCTACAAGGGGCCTCCATTTAATGTCCTATTAGAGGGGTGGAGTGTTTTCCACTTAACATAGCCTGCGTCTATGAAACAAGGGGAGGGGCACGTTAACACACAACGCAGGCTTCAGTCATCCGCATGGGTTGGATTCGAACTTGAGATCTTTGGTTTGACAGGCAGACACTTTACGGACTGAGCAAACTCACCTCTGTAGGTGTTTTGAGCATTCCTGGGATAGATGTGTTGCATTATTAACGTAACTATCATCATTGTCATCATTCTTATTACTACTATAATTAAGGGAGAGACCAGTATTGGAAACGCCCCAATTTCGAAAAATGAAATGGAAGCTGTTACTACCAATCATGTGAAAGAATATGTTTTGACTAATACATGATGATAACAAATTTGCTGGGAAATTGCCTACTAATTGATATATCTGGTGAATTAGTTATCTATTAGTGTGTGAGAGATAAACGCACGTGTCGTGCACTTAGTCCCATATACATCTTTCTGTGTACAGTGTTTGTAACTTTACGAAGACTGGGCCAAATTTCTCATCTTTTTGATGATTCCAGAACCTTGCAGTAGTCCCTACATGTACACACCAATACTGTATATGCTAGATGATCAACATTTTCTGATCGACTCCACATCGTTTCTTTCACAATGCAATCGCATGACCATAACTGGTCTTTATCTTTAATAGTGGAAGTATTGCTATTTAATATTAAAATGAAATACATACCTCCAAGTCAGCACTATCCAGTCCAAATGCATCTTGTTTGTCAAGAAATGAAGTCAAAGCATCAGGGTCACTGAAACCAAATCCAGATCACAACAATTACTACATTTTAAGAAACATTTGACCTGACAAAGAAAAAAGAACCAACAATAACAACAACAGCTACTTGGTGCCAGAGCCAGCCCTGATGCTGTTTCACTTCGATGGCCACTATAAACAGGTTTGAATATACATGTACTATTCTTATGTATCATTTATTATTGAATAATCTATCAGCAGAGATGCCAACCTTGTGCAACCTAAAAAGGAATTTCAAGCAAAAAAAAGGGAATTTCAAGCAAAATAAAGCTCTGCATCGGTGCATATATAATTTATAATGAATACAATATTTTCTTGAACACATAACAAGTATTCCTTTCAGCGGAACTTTACAAACTTGTACGAATGACCTAAATCTGCCAATGTGCAGATTGTATCTCTGAACTGGCTTAAAGC
>BEXV01000640.1:153536-167017 GCA_003118195.1 Hemicentrotus pulcherrimus | reverse complement strand
AGCTCTCAACCAATCAAAAACCAATAAATTTTGATGCATAATATAATACCAAACCCCTCAGCGAATAGGACTATGGGAGTCACCTCTTGCGCATAGTTTCAATCAAAACTTCTTAAGACAGTATATATGTTAATAT
The DNA here is from genome assembly GCA_003118195.1 of Hemicentrotus pulcherrimus. NCBI lineage: Eukaryota > Metazoa > Echinodermata > Echinoidea > Camarodonta > Strongylocentrotidae > Hemicentrotus > Hemicentrotus pulcherrimus. The sequence goes on along the minus strand of BEXV01000640.1, from coordinate 166,881 downwards.
AATTACTCCCATAGTCCATTCTTATTCTCGAGGACAAACGGAACTTAGTCAATACCCTGGTGAAGTTGTAAACTGTTGCATGATGTCTCCTCCTTTTTTTTCATTGTGCATCTTGGTTGTTTTTTCTTAGGCTCTCTCGAAAAGATGAGTGCACCTTCAATGTTCTTGATCAATCCCATGTTGTGAATGATCACTCTCATGGCTCCTCATCTTGAATAAATACACCCCTGCCTCTGTATACATGAAGAATGGTGGATTTAACCCGACCTACATGTTCTTTCCTACCAGCTGCAGATTATGGAAGAGGGGCGACTTTATTTGAATTTCTTTAAAGGGAAATCCAACCTTAATAGAGTACTCTTAAAGAACGTAAAGAAATCTGAGAAGCTGACTGAATAAAGTTCTAATGAAATCTGACTTTTTAAAAGTAGTAATTAACTATATGTACATGTATAGGCACTTCATATTGGCTGAATCTGTAAGATGCCGTGGTCGAGTGGTTAAGTCGCCAGACTGTCGATCACAAGGTTTTCGGTTCGAGACCCACCCTGGCACTTATCCTTTGGCAAGACATTGATCTACATTTGTCACACTCAACCCAGGTGATGTCAATGGGTACCTGGCAGGAATTAATTCTTTGAATTACTAGAGCGCCGTAATTATTCTAGCCTTTTTTTCATTTGAAAATACAAATGAATTCAAGCTCATGGGGCTCAGATTTTGGATTTGACCGACATATGGGCTAAGTTTGTGCTTTTCAAAGAATCTGCACCAAACCATACTACTAAATACATTACCTAGATAGGCAACAACATACCATGTAAATCAATGCATATCTGAAGTAAAATTTAGTGACTAGAGAATTTGGTGGGTGTTTTTCTGATTTTGATTTATATGCCATTTCTAATACCTGACATTTGTTGAGCTACTATGATTTATTTTCAGGAATAGGGTACTGACCAACATTTGTAAAAGTTTCTTTTAGTGGCATGCAATTGCACTTTCCTATGTCTGTCCGTGTCGCTTTTGTTTCACATCGTTCTTAAAACTTTCTAGGGGAATTTTCTTGTTTCCCTGTGGGCATCGTTATTCTGGGAAATGTTTTTTAAGCTCCTATCATTAAATCATAAATATCATCTAAGTTGTAAGGCTAACTCGGCCTTGTGAGACCATAAGTAGGAGCTGATCTATAGACATGAGGCCTGTCATCATCAAATATTTTCTTCTGTATGTTTTGGGGTTTCATTTAGGCAGGATGCTGCTACCATGTATTGAAAATATCAGCATGGAATTTTACTTCTGTGAAGATACATTGTAAGTTTCAATACAGATACATACTCTGAACAAGTAGACATCTGAGATTGAACTAGTAGCAGGGCTTCACACTAAGTTTCTTTTTTAAAAGAGGTCTGAAACATACTTTTTTAAGTGTGTGTCTATGAACTCTATGTTAAATAAATGAACATTTGAGGGTCCTGATGCCAATTTTAGGGCACCCTTGCTAGTAGACAAATGCACACATGCAAACATAGGGAAGTAAATTCCAATGAATCGTCTGTTGCTGCCTTGATATGAAATCATGTTTACTTGTTAAGCTCTTTAATTCTAAACAATTTGAATGTTTAGATTTTATGGTGAAAGACATATGAATGGTTATTTTTGTGTATTTTGAGGAATGGTCCCCCGTAGAGGTAAGGTATACCGTTAGCAGGGATAAACATGTAGGACTGGTATAGAGGAGGAAACACTTGTAGAACTTCTCCTGCAACATAAGAACTTAATCTGATATACCGTAGTTCCTATTTTGTGGTTTGATACAGAATATATGTCTTTGATCTTACTTCATAATGTCATATCCCACTCGCGATTGTCTAAGGAGGCACAGTGCACAGCCATACAGAGCTGTAAGGCTATTCCAAGGCACCTTCAATTTGTTTGGTTTGCTTTTAATTCCTGTGTAAAAACATATGTACATGCATATAAACGTTTAAAATAATGGTAAATACTTAAAAAGAATACGGATGGATCTCTCTTTTCAGAGCCATTAATTTAATGGGTCTTTTCTTCCTAGAGGTCCACATGTTAGTGAGTTCACCTCACTAATTCATGCAGGTAAGGGGTGAGTATATTTTTTAGGAAAGTGCAGGGCGCTCTCAAGGGATCGTAGGAAGACAGTGCAACGTGTAGAAGTTGGCCTACGACCCGATTGCAGACAGGCACGTGCAAAAACACGCGTGGCGTTTTTTCCGTAGCACAAGACATTGCACACTTTTCTATATTTTATGGTCACTTCACTACCTATCTATCATAGTGTTTTTTTCCCAGCTCAGACGTTGTGTCATATTAAACAAGATTTACTGTTTGTTTTGGGTTAGCCACCCACACTCTGAAATGAAGTAAGAAATTCTGAAGAAATGTTCATCTTGACTTGACCTTTTACTTCCCATACCAACTGAAGGTTATTACCTTGCCTGGTCTCCCCTGGCTGTTTAATACAAGTACAAGTATTCTGCCTAGAAGTATTAGACCTCTTTCACACTAACAAATTAAGTGTGCTCTTCCCAGGATCGCCCTGAATAGCAATCGCGCTAGTACTGAATGTGAAAAGACAGCTGTCCCAAAGCAGTTCTCCTCTTGAGTGTCTCCACTATTTCATCCATGGCACATTTGATTGTAAGGAGTGCTTTGACTTTGCATAAAATAAACAAAAGTGTAGCTTAAAACATTCTTGTTGTAAAGGAAAATAGTAGAGTTGAGTTACAATCCAAATGTCACTATTTTGTGACATTTTAGGGTCCATACATAAATGAGGCTCTGATCATGTGAAGGTAATTATTTAATGTTCCTGTGTGAAAGGTCCTTATTTTTTATTCCCATGGGTGGGTGTTATTTTGGGTGTAAACAGAGTCTAAAATGATACACCTCGCTAGAAAGAAACATCAACAACGAAACTGTTGGTGGCAGTATTGTGATGTCTGTACATGGATTCCGGTGAGTCTCCAGCTATCTCCCGGGAGTCCCGTAGAATGACTAGTGTTCTTATTGTCTGCTAACATTGACGACTTACAAGGGAAATCACCCAAGACGACACCAGTTCGTCTGGGTCCTCTGTTGTTACATCGGCTAATGGCAGCAACCCTTGACGACACCAGTTCTTCTGGGTCCTCTGCTGTTACATCGGCTGATGGCAGCAACCCTTGACGACACCAGTTCTTCTGGGTCCTCTGTTGTTACATCGGGTGATATGGGGACAACCCTTGACGTCTCCTGCAATCACTGCCATCACGGTCTCTTTCCTAGAGAATTCAAGAATGAAGGCAGGAAGTGGTTTCCTTCTAGGACTTTGTTAAACTTTCTTATGCCTCCAAGGGGAAGAATGAACAGGAATGGTTTCATCAACTTGCATCATCATGGGATGATATTAAGAATGGCTCATTGTCCTACAAAAGAATTCATAGTGCATGTGCAAGGTATAATGTTTTCCTTGTAAAGAGAGGTGTTTTCTCCACCCCTTATATTTCCACAAACCACTTATAATGGTGTTTTTACCATAAATAATCCTTCCCAAATATATGCCCAACCTCTCACTCAAACATCAATGTGTGTTTCTTTTTCTATTTATAACACAGAGATGGATTTTTTAATAGGGGATTACATGTACATGCAGCTCCTTCTTTTTTTTTTTCACCCCTACCTGTCATTTTGAAATATTTTTATGCAGTAGTTGGGTAAATGCAATATCATTTTTAAAACTGTTAACAATTTAATTAAAACTACATTCATAAAATTTCAAGGTATACATTGAGTGCTCCATGATTGATTTCAAACAGAACCTAGCTTGCATCTTACCCCAAGGCTGATCACAACCCATGCCCAACCTTTGCAATGTATAATTGATGAAATAGAGCCTAGGACAAACGTTGTAGGTGCCACATACCCGATACCTATACCATTTACAATTCAATAGCTGTGAATGCTTCGGTTGGTAAATTATCTGAACTTTTTATTCCACCGTACACCACCAGCTTGTAGTGCACAAACTGAATTGTGAGCATAATTAGTCTTAATTAGCTAAGGATGTGGAATTCCTTTACTTTAAACTACCGGTACGTCAGGGCGTTCTCACTTGTATTAATAAGGACCGGGGCTATGCGATTCTACTCTTACACTCCATGCCGGAGCAGTCTTGTGTGGTCTTTCACCTCTGGTATCGAAGCACAGTTGTAGAACCCCAGGGTCGCATCAGGGGACTTTTGAAGAATAATTGTTGCCAAATTTTCGTGTTTTGGAAGGTTAATCCCTGTTCACATCAAGGTTTAACAACAGATCGTCAAATAAGTAGATCGCAATTTTATGCTTTGATGATACATTTCTTTTTTTGTTTTTGTTGTCATTCCTTGTGTGCAAATTTTTCCTTTTTCATATATATAGGTTATATGTGTTTACATTAAATACATTGCCAAAAAGAACTCTATATTTAAAGTTAAAGGCATTATTTAACAATGTTTCCAGTTTTAAACATCTGAGATGCATGGCCTTACGTGTTATTTATGATATGGTGTAATATTGAAGCCTTAAACAAATTGCACTTCAAAGTGCTTCAAAAAAATAAAAATTTTGGTTTAACTGGTTTTAGCATACTGGTACTCATTTTCCCAAATTGACTGTAGTGTTATGAAAAAAATGTTCAAAACAGTTGGGAAAACGGTTTCTGAAATTTTGAATCCCAATCATAAATATCTTGATTATCAAACATGCTATTTGCTTGTAAAAGTCATGGGATTCCTGACTGACCTAAAGGTTTATAATTATGATTGGAGCATGAGCTTAATCCAGGATTTTGTTTAGAATCAGAGGCAAAGTTACCTAATACAGTGTACCTTTAAATTTCCTTGTTGTGTTTTTTTTAATTATCTTTTAGAATCAACAAGTTTATTATTATAAATCTTCTGATTGGATCCTCTTTCTCTACTTTTCTCAATTTCAGATAATTATCTTGATTTAGTTAACTAGACCTTGGGATTATTTTCAAACAATTAACGATGTGAAATATTTATTTCATGTACTGCTATTTATGTTTTCAATGCATATGCTATCATTTTATATTCAAGGAATTACATGTTGAGGTTAAGGGGGAGAAATGTACAAACAAAGCAACAGTTTTATTTTCCCTTTCACAAAATTACTTTCTGAATGTGAGGGGATTTCATATACTAATTTAATTTTTTGTTTGTTTGAAATATACACAGACTGTAATGCCCTTGAGGACCTGATTCACACGCAATGTTCTTGGGCTGCTGATAATGTTGTTATCACCCGTGAAGTATGAAGGGGGCTTAATGCCAGCATTGGGGAAATAGGTTATATTTATCACTGCTGAGATCACTGCACCCCACGCCATGGGACTCCCGCTTTTATTCTCCAATGATGGATAATCTTTAGGTGGTATGACCTAGATAGTCTTAAGGTCATCTACATGCCCAATGAATGACAAGGTTTTCAGCAATTGTAACAGTATGTGGAATTCTCAATCTTTCCTCTCGCTGCCCGGTTGGTTTCCTCGCCTTAAGACAAGATGTGAGGAACCTTTCCAAGAGGGAGAGAGCTTTTCCTCATGCATGTTTGTTTCTATATTTCTTTGTCTGGTGGACTGTTATTAATTTCTAGAGCGGTATGGATCTGGGCTGGCTTAATTGTACCTGTATGTAGGTCTCTTTTTTCGTCCCCTTTGCTGCATTGGTGTTCCCTTTTTCTTTGTGCTTTCAGGATATGACGGCATGTTTCTTTGATAATATCTTCATTTCATTTCCCCCCTGCAGTAAACAAGTTTACATACTGTTTTCAGCTCAGCACCGTCACCTCATTTTCTGCCCTATCAGTTTGATGTTTTGTGATTTAATCTAACTTCTTGTAGGCCCCATGCAAAGTGCTATTGACCAGTCAATAACCATGATCAAACAGTTGACTTGCAATACAACATTTATAATATCTTCTAGGGCGTTGCCTATCTCTATGCATGTCTATATCTAGATATATATGTTGATAGATCTACAGTTCTTTAACATCAGTAGAAGATTAGGCTTCTTAATTGTTTGATGGCTAATAATTAATATGAGTTATATACATTATATATATTAAGAGTAAATGATGAAAGAATATGTGGTGCAGAATTGAAAACAAAACATAATTGATTTGGTGATTAAGAACCATAAGAGTATGAACTAAGAATAAATACCCTTCTTGCTGTTGGTAAACAAATTTATAAATCCCTGACAGTGATTTGATGTACAGTATGTCAGGTTTTCATTTTAATCCTAAATCTACCAACTGTCCTAATCCATGTCTCATTCTTTGTATCTATTATTCTCTTTTTTTCTGTTTGAGTTTCTCTGACATTTGCCCCCTTCTATCTCTTTATTTCTCACACACTCCCACACACACCCACACTCAAAATGTATATCTTTCTTTAGCTATCCCAGGCTTCATTTTCTCTACTTCTCCATACTTTTGTTTTGTTTTCTTTTTGAATATCTTATTCTGTAATCCATATCATCCTCCTCCAAGAAAACTGTTATTCAAGTGAATATCCGAGATCTATTCCTCAACTAGCATTAACCCACATCCCTTCTAGAGCTTGCCTGGCGATAGCTTTAGGCATTTCCCTTTACCGTACCCGTCGGAAAGCTCCTGAAATGTAGGTGGGTTCAAGTTCGCCATGAATCCTGTGACCAAGAGATTCCTAGAAAATAGTTCGCAATACCCGCAGTCAGTCGGAAGACACTGACTAGAGTAAAGGGTTCGTCTTTGAACTCCTCTGTCATCATGTTCATCAGTTTTGCATTGCAGTAATCCATGGTTTCTACTTTCAAATCATCCTTGTTCAACCAGTAGAAGGACGTTTTGTCCACAACGAGCCATTATATAGACATGGAGTCACAGACCTTACAGCTCTCACTCAGTTGAGGATATGTCTTAGCTTGATTTGAACACATTGTTCATGGCGACTCTTGTGGGTGATTTGGAATGAAAGTAAGAAATAAAAGCAAGTTTTTGTTGAGTTTGCAAGCAGATGTTGAGTGCAAGTTGGAACAGACCCAAGGGTCGCAAACAAATGTTTTCAAGAAATGAGTGATATATAGATGTTCTCTTTCCTGTTTTCATTATTATTAAAGGAAGTAACACCTGATTTTCCCAGAATACGATGTTATCGATTATGAATGAAATACGATGCAAGGTAATATCTGAAATATACATGAAAAGTACAGGCAGTTATATTTCTGATACCTAAAACAAATGCACAAATGAAACATTTATTTGAAATATTATTGTTTTTGCCATCAATGTATTTGAATTATGATTCCTGAAGCAAAACTTTTGTTTTGCCTGGAGAATAATCCATACAACTTCAATGTGGCAGACCTAACTCATATCAGCCAAGGAGATTGGTTGTTATAGTAAGATACTGAGCCCAGGCAGATTACTGTACTCAATGCCAGGAAAACTCATTACCGGGTGATGGTGATGGTGATGGAACCTGCAAATATTGCTCTGCGACAATTGCATACGAACAGAATTCTTAACTTCATTCCTGGACCTACCATTATACGTCATCCATGGACAACCCTAACCCACACCCTGTACTTTCCTAGAAATAAAGCCTAGAGCAATAATCGCTAGATGAAATGTCAGATTGCTATACAATACATTTGATATCCCGATGGATTTTGAGATATCAGGACTTTCCCGTATTTTGGTTTATTCATATCCTTTCATGCTGACGTACTACTATAAGGGCTTTACAGGTGTTCTTGTTCTGGCGTAAGTCAATTTCCTTGAAAATTCTCAAAACTGAAATGAAAACGGAAACTATTTATAGCTGTTGGAGCCAACATGGGACTCCTGATTTGAATCAGATTAACTTTGCAAGGAATTAAAGTAATCGCGTTAACTAAGCTTTTTCCGAACTTGACCTTTTACCTGAAACGTATGTAACGTATATAGCCATAAAACATATATTTTCAGCAGGTCAGTCAAGTGGGTGGGATTAGCTTAGAGACACACAGACTGTTTGGTGCCACCAAGTGTTTAGATGGATGACCGAATGGAGCCTTCTTCGGCCTTGACTTAAAGACAGGTGTAGGATTCTAACCGACTGGCTCATAGCCAATGGATCGTTTCCCAGGACAAGCTCCAGCTAAGTGAAGCTTGAAGGGGTTTGGAAAACACGAGCTTGACAAAAATCTCTTGACTAGAATGATCATAAAGAGAAAGAAGAGGATGATGGACATGACCTGCTAGGTTAAAACCACTATGGTGCCATAATTATGACAATCTACAATTAAAAAGCACCTCTCTGAACATTCTCCAATTGGCTTCAGGCTTTTAATATAAAGGTCGACATTAGCTGAAGGTAATTTCTTGTATTGAGATAAACTTTTGTTTGCAATCAGGTTCAAGGCTAGAATTGTGTTAAATGTAGAGTTGCAGAGTATATAGTAATCATGTGTAGCTTCCATCTTGAAATATTCATTGCCATTCATGTTACCATTACTCTGACAACCCATCATAAATAGGAGATATCTGTATTTCATTAGCTGGGATTATTTTGAATCCAAGCAGAGTGCTTCTGGAAACGGTTCGTCCTCTTCAACCGTAAGATCAGAATTTCCAATGCCATGCTAAGTGCTCATACAAGGCATTTATCCATTGATCTGTCTTTTAACCCAGGTGAAGCATGGCGACTTCCTTCAATGATCTGCCTCTGCAAGCCATTATGAATGTAGGCTAAATCAAAGGGATTGATGCTAAGTGCTCGGTCAGAAGTTTATCAACCCATAGCATACCTTTAAGTATAGCCAGATGCCATGATCTTGAATGTTTTACATAGCTTGTTGTGGAATACAGCAACCGTGGACATGCTTGCTCCAGATTCTTTCACCTGTACTTACTTAACACTCCATATGTTGACATGAATGTGGCGTGTGGGGGAAAATACATGCAAAAGCACTAGCGAAGCCGGGCTTGCCCCCTCCTGTGTCATGTCACTCAGATAAAACATTGATTGCCTGTGTGTAATAGAGCAAACACATTATTGCACATCAGTAGTACAGGCCTACGTACTGTTTTCATATGCTCTGCATCATAGCTTGCATATCCCATTTTGTGAATTTACCAGGGAATTAGTTATTGTTTTTTTTTTTAATTTTGCAAGCAGGAGCAGCAAACCTTACTGTCCCTCCAAGAACTTGGCACTGTAGACACAGAAAGCTTCCTGTCCGTCTTTTGGAATAGAAACTTGTGATGATGGCATTTAACCTTAAAGATGCAGCATCCAGTAAATAGCTGAATATTGTCAAAGTCCCCATGAGGTCCAAAGATCAAATCTCTTTAGAACCCACTGACTTCTTTGTTAAAGGGGGTATCTCACTGGGCGGGGAATGCTTACAAACATTGCGAATTCCGATTCGCCAACTTTTCTGACGAATGTTGCCAAAAAACATGGTGCGCCTTTTTGAATGTTTAAAAAAAAACTGTTTTGACATTGAAAACTGTTTGCGAACTTTCTTGCAACCTTTTACAAACTTTTTGCAACCTTTTACAAACCCTGGATAAACCCCAAATTTGCTACATTCCCAAGCATTTGCCGCTCAATGAGATACCACCTTAAAGTGACTTGGTAACATTGTTGAAGGTTGATGAAAAAAATTGCTTAATTTTTGTATGAAATGTTACTTACTATATTCCTTCTACTGTACTAACCGTCTGACATACAAAAAANAAAAAAAAACTGTTTTGACATTGAAAACTGTTTGCGAACTTTCTTGCAACCTTTTACAAACTTTTTGCAACCTTTTACAAACCCTGGATAAACCCCAAATTTGCTACATTCCCAAGCATTTGCCCTCAATGAGATACCACCTTAAAGTGACTTGGTAACATTGTTGAAGGTTGATGAAAAAAATTGCTTAATTTTTGTATGAAATGTTACTTACTATATTCCTTCTACTGTACTAACCGTCTGACATACAAAAAAATCCTGAAAAAAATTCTAAAACCACAAAGATATCTATGGTTTTCTTTGAAGGCGTTGATGTAAGACACCCTCTAACAGTGATTAGCAGTAAATTCTCCCAACCCTTTTTTAATTTTCCCAACCGTTTTTCCATGAAAAAAAGACATAAAACAGGCTATAAAAAAATCTGTCAACACTTAAATGTTTGGAATGGAATGTAGAGCCATTGTATTGCTTTGTGAGATTTCCTTTCACCTTAAATGTAGTTAAATTGTAATAATATAGTAGGGAGAATTAATGGATCAGATCAGTTTTTCCCAATTTAAACCATGAATAATGGTCCGTTTTTACTCAAATTTTCAGATTATCTTTAATTGTACATCTAGCATTGAAGTCACTACCTTAGCACCGTTTCCAATACTGGTCTTTACCTTTAAGGATTATTTCTAAAGGATCTAAGACAAAGTTTCCGGATCCCTTTAAAGAGTAGGGGGAAGCCTACTGTAATACACCTGCATTTTCAGCTGTACTGGCAGTAGGTGCAGCTGAGTCATTGGTACTTGTATTAGAACTGGTGTCCTGCCGCTGCACTATGTCCTTTGGCAAGACATTAATCTACATTTGCCACTCTCTTCCAAGATGCTTAATTTCCTGGAATGCTGTGAGCACCTTTAATGTTTGTGGAGTGATCATGAGCGACCCAAACTAAACATTGCACTCTACCTTTAAAGTTTAAACCACTGATGTGGGAGCTTGCCTCCATGGTTTAAAAAATGGATGTTTGTGGAGGGTTCGTGAGAGTAGAATGCAGGGAGCCAAACTAAACATTTCACTCTGCCTTGAGTGAAATAAAGGAGTAATATCCCTATCCATGGAAGCCTTGATCCAACATTAGTTATGTTCACACAACTGTCCGTAACTTCAAGGGATAGTCCACCCTGATATTAACTTGATTCTAGTACACGCAGAACAATGAATGGTACAGATCAGTAAAAGTTAGTTATTGATGTTGGGATAAATTTTTTCCATACAGGGTTGAATAGAAACATATTTGCGATAATTATATTTAGGGTGCATGTATAGTTGAAAATTTTCTCTAGGGAAATAAAAAAAAAATTGCTGATTTTTTGTTAGTACAGAGCAAGTGAGAGGCCCGAGGGGAGCTTACTAGATATGTCACAGAGTTGCCAAATTGTCTTTGATTGATCCCCTTTAAAGTTTAGGTCATGGTTTAATGGTTACTGTTACAGACTGTGATGACACACTAATAGTTATGAAATGTTAAGTTTACCTAACCGTTTGGTTACACCTTGTTTCTGTATAAAGCCTATGGGAATAGGAAAATTAAATCAACGGGTCAACCAGTTAAAGTTATAAACCACAAGCAATGATGGTTAGCTTGATAACTACGAGCCAAGGATGATCTTAGAAGTTATGTGCCATGCAGATGTAATAAACTTTGGTTACGCCAGCGTAAAGTTAAAATGACTTCTTGCCCGGCTTATGCATAGTCCGTTTGTGTCTCCTTAGATCAAGATTAATATATCTTGATCTTCGGAGTAGTGTAAAACTGTAAAACTGTAAATACTCATTGTTTTTTGCTCCCATGTGAATCCTCATTGTTATGGGATCGTTGTTTTGCAAACCTTCAAGGTTTCGCAAACTTGATGTTTGAATCTTTGACAGTTCCGTGCGAACATAGCTATTGTTCCTCCACCGTGAAAGAGGAGACGGGATGAAAAGGCTGCCCCAAGCTATAGCTCTCCTATGAATGGAATCCCACATTATCCAGGTATTTCATGTTGGTATGCGTACATGAGCTTTTCCTTCCTTGAGGAAACTAAACCTAGTTCAAGAGTACAGGGCAGCTAGGAGGTTAATCAAAGGGGTCAAGGACTCACTCCATCTCTGTCATCTTCTTTCTCTCTTCTTTCATCAATCTCTTTTCTTGCCTTCTTCTCTTTCCTTCTTCTCTTTCCATCATTTTTCTATGTCTCTTCCTCTTCTTTCCTCTTTCTTGTCTCTTTCTCTTCATTATTTCAATGTCTTTCTTGCCGCTTTCTCTTTCCAATTCTCTCCTCCTCTTTCTCTCCCTTTTCTCTCTTCTTTCCATCTCTCTTTTTGCTGTTCTATCTCTATCCTCCCTGCCTTCTTTCGCTTTCTTTCTAATTTATCTATCTTTTCTTCTCTCCAACTCTGTCTTTCTCATTCTTGTTTCCATTTCTATCTTCCCCGTTTACTCATCATCCCTCCCTCTTCATCCCTCTCTCTTCCTCACTCTATTTTTTAATTCTCTCCAAATCTCTTTTCCTTCTCTTGATCTCTGTATGACTTTGTTCATCTCTTTTTTTTCAATACAGAACCACAATTCTTATAGGTCTTTGGAGTTTTCTTGTACACATTTGCCAGAGGTAATGAAATCAATGTAATGTGAGATAAGGTAATGGTTTATTTAACAAAAATCATGTCAACAAATTTGAGATTGCTAATTTTAAAAACAGTAAAATGTGATAAGGTTTTCACTATAGTGCTGTCTTGAATAATTTACTGCATCTATCTTAAACATATATAAACACAAGTGGCGGCAATAGGAGGGGTGTGTTCTCCATCTAAAGAAAATTATTATTTAGAAAATGTAAACAGCATGTCTTCATTTTTTAAAAAAAATTGACTTCAGGGTTTTGATTTTACTGATCACAGTTAAATTAATTTCTTGTCAGAAAAGATGTTTGGAACTTTAGATTTGCCCCCAAATTTAAAAATAAAAACATCTCAAATTTGTAAAATACACAAATTTAGCTTGAGGACCCCTGCATGTAGTTGAAATAAATGGAACTCTTTCATTGCCGTAGGTCAACAACCATGAACTGTGACATCAGTATACACCCACAAACTGTTACTTGTGCCAGAATGGACTGTGGCAGTTCAATGGTTCCTCCTTCGGTCGTCCATAGCTGATGAAAATTGGATATATTGCAACATTTACTACTGATAAATAAAATCGTCAAATTGTGCATTCTCAAAATAGCCATAAAGGGATATTTGAGTTTTGGTAAAAGGGCACTAGAAATCATGAATAAGAATAAGAGCAATAACCATGCACTTTGAAGGCATTTACGGTCTTCAACTAGAACTCAACTGTCTCTTTAACATTTCTGTTATAAACATTTGAAACGAAGCTGTGGTTCGAACCCTTTGATTTTCGGACAGATCTGCGAAGGCAATTGGTTTCGACCACCAGCGGAGGAAAAGCAAACATGATTTGTATGTCTAAACAAATTTCCCTTGGATTGCCATTAGCATATACTTGCACTTTTCACACCACAGATCCAA
>BEXV01000640.1:125026-143406 GCA_003118195.1 Hemicentrotus pulcherrimus | reverse complement strand
TTTCTGTGTACAGTGTTTGTAACTTTACCAAATTTCTTATCATTTTGATGATTCCAGAACCTTGCAATACACACAAATTCTTATATGCTAGGTGATCAACCTTTTCTGATAGATTCCACATCGTTTCTTTCACCATGCAATCGCATGACCAGAACTCAACTTCATCTTTAACAGCGATTTTTAATATATTTTACTAGATATTTACTTCTTATTTTTTAATATTCATTGTCTGCAAAGGGATAAATGAAAGCCATTTGTTTTTTGTTTTCGTTTCTTGTATTACTCTCACAATTTCGGTTCTTATAGCTGAGCGAAATAGAAGATACAGGCTCATTCGTCTAAACATAGCGCAGCAGTTTTCGTGTTAGTTGGCAAAAGCGTTACATTTTTGTCCACTATATGTTTCGTACAGCAGTTTGAGGTAGAGGGACTACAAGACTGAGACTATGGCTATTATAGCTACAATCTATTTAAGTACGTTCGAAATGACAAACAATTCCAAGTATATTTCGACATGATTTAGATAAATGTGTGTGATGCTACATCATATTATAGAGCTGAACTGCCAATGCTATGCAGTAAAGAGTTCTGTAATTTGAATTAATACAGCTTATACCGTAGACTTTGAGACAAAAAAAAAAGATACTTTTCGAGCCAAATACCTTATCAACTCTCCAGTCTGAGTCTCGGTGGATGATAACTATTAATATCATGACCATTTAGGGAAAAAAGTAATCTTAAATTATACGTTACGATAGGCCTACCTTATTTTGCTAGACTTTTACAATGTCCTATTCTTACATCAAATTGTTCCATGTTTGTCCACATTACCATTAGAATAATATTTGAAGCATTATATTTTCATATTCTGTTTTATACAAATGATTGGTATTAATTCAAAAAACTGCTTTTATTTTTTAAACACGATATTAAAGGATATGTGACCAATAGAAAAGACCATTGAATACCAGGGTATTCTAGCACTTTTAGGCGGCTTGAGCACCATCAGGGGTGGATAATGATTAGCTTTTTTTTCTTCAAATTATGCGAAAAGAGCAGCACCACTGAGCAATGAACGCCACGCCAACATTCTATGTGAAATCATGGGGGCATTTCCTCGGAACCGACATAGGTCTAACTTCTTGGATATCCTGCTGAAATGTACGTTATGGAATTAACACGCGTTTTTATGAGATGTCCACAAACTTAGACCTTTGAGGGTTTCGGGTAACTAGCCTCTGACCGTAATACACATCGCACGAGAGAGGAAAGTGACTGCGTACGCTCGGGTGTACGTGCTTATACACACTTGCTCGTTTCGATGGTTAAACCATTTGTAGTAGGTCCCTGGTTAACCTGCCTATAACGAATGTGTTGGTGTGAGACGACAATTGACATGCATGATGTCCGTATGAATGTCAGTCTGTGTAAGATATGGCAAATATAAGTCATGGTCTTGAACTTCCAGTTCAACTATCCTTGAAATCCCTAATCAGTTTGACACTTGATATCAATCCTATTTACATCGCGTTGTAATATGAGCATAATGTGTTCTTCCAAAGAAAGAAAAAAATCCCTAAGATCGGAGCCACTGTTAATTATTAGTTATCAAATGTTCAGATTAAGTTTGCTTTCACATGGTTAAACATAGATATGTTTATATACCACATAGACTTTTACATGGGATGTATATATCAGAGCTTTGATTATAGCTTGCATGATGTAGGTCTGAGAGCATGAAATTATTGAAAAGTGAACATGCCCTCGTGCACTGATTTAATGTTAGGGCAACTTTGGTAACTTATTGACATATAACAAATACTGGGTCCTTATCCACAGGAGTTTGTTGGTAGGTGTAGGTGCTATATGTACAGTATAAGCAATTTTCTTGCTGCAACGGCAAATCCCTTTTTTTTTTTTTTTGTCGTTCATGATTCAATCCGTCTAGTTCTTTGATATCAGTGCTGATTTAAACCTGAATAATATTTGCAGCGATATGGATTTTGGTTACAAGCAGAGAGTAGTTGCATGTTCTATGGGATGAAAATGAAAGTTCCCCCCCCCCCCCTCATTTGTTTATCAGTTTTGTTTTGTTCTTATCCTTACAGATTTTAGACAGTGCTGTACAATGATGCGCGCATGAACACTTCTCATGTAAAAAGCTAGCATGATGTGCATTTTGCCATAACAGTAAACGTTCTTTCAAGCTAACTGATATTCTCTGTTACTTGCTTCTTCATTGTCTACATTTTAAATGTCCGATTGAATATATGAATTTGATTCTTACTACCAAAAGCCTTTGGTTCCGTCTTCATTTCATACATAAAAACTATTTAAAAACTATTCATAAATAAACACGAACTATCTGGGGACATAATACATTTAAAAGAAAACTTCACCCTAAAACATTCCTATCTTCTGTTCTATAGTTTCCAGATAAGTGCTAATATTGACTTATACAATCAAGTATGACCAAAATTACCATTCAAGTATTAGAACAAATTTATATGAAGTCAATAATATCACAGGACTCTTATTGTTAGTTGAATCAAATGTAAATGTGAGAAATAATAGTGTGACTTTTTATACTTAGGAATTTAGATCAAATCTTCCTCCTTTAGCAATTATTACAGAAAACAATATATTTCTACCCATTATGCTTTCACTTAATACTAGACCCTAAAATTCGACAATACCACTTAATAAACGACATCGTCACAACAACAATTTTGGCAAATTATATGTACTATTCAATATTTGAAAATAAAATGTGAAAAATTAGTCCATTGCTTTAAGGGAGATAGAATCGTATGAATGGTGACAATAATTTGGAATTAATTGTAAATTACTCCTGCTACTCATTATATCATAGTTTCTCTGATTTATTCCAGTCTGATATGAACTGCGGGTTTTGTGTTAGGCCTATGTTTTGTTTTTGGAAATGGACTTTAAAAGTTTCACACAGTAACGTTGACTATTTTCCTAACACTTTGATTTTTCTTTTCTGGAAACCTCTTGGAATATTTTTCTTATATTCTAAGCCAACATAATAAACAATTCCTTTAAAAAACGACACCCTTTCAATTAGGTCAAAAAGGTAACCCATTCTA
This sequence comes from Hemicentrotus pulcherrimus, assembly GCA_003118195.1. Taxonomy (NCBI): domain Eukaryota; kingdom Metazoa; phylum Echinodermata; class Echinoidea; order Camarodonta; family Strongylocentrotidae; genus Hemicentrotus; species Hemicentrotus pulcherrimus. Next base: position 140,296 of record BEXV01000640.1, on the reverse strand, counting down.
TAAAAATCACTTTAAAGTTCAAGCCTACCCAGTATGTTTCTGACCTTTACAAAATCAGTTATTCTCATAATTCATGTTATGACGTGTGGTAGAACTCATAGTTCAAGGTTTTCGAACATAAGTTTGAGGCAACTCGCCGTTTCTAATTCGGGTTTACTGCTGATCGAATTACCTAAAAAACAATCAGGCGAGGGTAGATCCAACCTTGTGACAATCAGAATGGTTAGAATGCCTGCCTGCGTTTTTCGTGAAGGAAAAATGTACAAAACTCACTTCTCAAGGAATATCATTTGGGATCACTTTATTGCTTACATGTTTACATCATTTCAATTAGAAATCGTATTTTGTAAAAACTCCTTTTACAGTTATCACTCGAGCATAATTACAGAAAGGTAAAATAAAGTTTTTAAAAGAAGGAATACATTTGTCTAGCCCTTCAATATTAAGTACGTACAAAATAAAGCGTCATCGCAGGACATAAATTTACTTTAACAATTCGCTGGATCTGGTTTGTAGTGCTCTTCTAAAATATGTGAAAGTTTAATCTTATTCAAAACTAAGGATATCTTCATTCGTAATCACCTCTGCTTTTGTTTTTCTTTACAGTGGGTGGCTATCAAAATCAGATTATGAATTATAAAAATACCCGTTTATCTGGACGTTCGCATCACATAGTGACGCATTAAAAGAGTCCTACACGTGCAGCTTACCCTCATTCGGCGCTGCAGGGGGTATCTTGGTCTCCCTCTGGTTTTCAGCACATGCGCATTCGCGTACAATGAAGTCGGGCAATCTCATCATTTGGATGTCGCCATCTTCGTTGATCACGAGCGCGTCGAAATGGTCGGTGCGCGATGGACGGCATCTGCGCTCATCCCTTGACGATGGACGATGGCCCTGCATAAGATTGACCATAAAACTTTCGAAGGTCATGGAGGGTGCGAGACACGATCCGATGCAAACACTCGTTGTAAGTCTTCGGGGTGCAACGATCCAACGCCAACCCAGATCGGAGAACGAAACATCCATTGTCCGACGACAGCATCCCGGATACCCGGAGCATGTCACCGTGTTGCTGCAGATAACAGGAATAATGGATCAAAGATAAACCCTTAAGTTATATACGTGATATTTTTTTTACCAGAACAGTCTCGCTCTCTATGTTAAGATATAAATCCATACTTTCCGATGGAGGTCAAAAATTAATAAAAACGGTGACGATTCTTTTTATATGAAATAAAGAAAGAATCCAGGCCTGTTATTTTTGAAGGGTGCAGTAGGAAATAATTACAGCATAGACATGATCACCAAAATGTAACAAATTGCATAGCTTTGTCAATAATTGATGGTAAAGGCGTTGTTTAACGTGATACAATGTACACGCTTTTACATATTGAGCAGGTTCTCTCTTTTTTAATGGACGGGTTTGCGACCCTAAAATCCAAGTTCTATTATTTAAATGTAGATACTGGCTTAAAAGGAGATAACTTTCTGCGATTCGATCCAGAAGTAAGACTAATATTTTAGATTTTAATCCGGGTGCTACATGTACATTGTACCACATGTTTTTTATTTGAGTTTTCCTACCTTGGTAGAGTGTCTACTGTGGTACGCAATACTGTCCTTCGCTTCCGTAGTTGTCTTTCCAGCACGTTGGCCTGTGTGGTACGCAATGTCGCTGTCGTCGTCGTCGACGAGGTCGTTGACGAATCCGTCCCATTGAATTCAATGTCGACCACCAGTACGGGAAGCATGTTGGACTCCATTGGAATGAAATTACTGGTGGTTGGTTGTCCGTTGTCATTGCTGATGACGGAGAGTTTGAGAAGGAGGGTGTTATCTTCTTGGAGTGCCCGGGAAACGAGGGAAGAGCCTTGCGGGAGGGAAGCACTCTTCCATTTCCAAGGTATGTCGTAGGAGATGTTCTGAACAGAAATACTCTCTCTGTAGGCATCTGCAGAAAAGCAAAAAGAAAATAAATGAATAAGTAAGTGAATAAGTATAGATAAATGAATAAACAATAATATCAAGATTTATGAAAAATACTGAAAGTAATAAGTTATTCGTGTACATTTGTGATAATGATAATAATAACAGTTTTTATATAGCGCTTATTTGAATCACTAAGCGCTTCCCAAACTTGGAGATTTTTACTCCAGATTTAGTTGTGCTGCCATTGCGGCGCTCTAGCTTTTTAAAGAATTAATTTCTGCACTGTACCCATTTACGTCACCTGGGTTGAGTGTGGCAAATGTAGATCAATGTCTTGCCAAATGACATTAGTGCTGAACCGCGGACCTTGTGATCGACAGTCCAGCGACTTAACCACTCGACCACGGCACTCAATATAGATTTGTGTGCTTGGGATTTGCCTATGAAATTTCTCTCTTTATTTTTTAGGTTGACTTGAGGAAGTGGTTATTTCCAATTACTCTTTACTAAAGCTTATGTACTTATATGCCTCTGGTACTCCTGTACACGAGACGCCATTTTGATTGTGTCATTACACAAGCTTATTAAGACGAAGGCAATGGTATATATGCTAGTTATTGTTTTCACTCTTTGTACGATAATACTTTCATATAGACAACAAAGATAGCGCCCGTCGCTGACAAAGTCCTACGTCACTGAAACGCCTCGTGCTCAACGGACATTAGAATTTCAACTATTTCTTTGTACAAATTGTTGTTCCTCTGTTGTTTCTTCTTCATTTGTGTTCTCCCTTTTTGTTTTGTTTGGGGGTTACAGACATGATTGGATTGTGCCATTATCATATAAGTTTTTTATTTTTATATAGTAACATATTAGATGATTCTCTTACATTCTCCTGACGTCGGGAATTTAGCTACGATAGTGACGTTGTGATGGACGGTTCTCTGACGGGGAGCAGGGAAACGGTTGCCTGCTGGCAAAAGGACGACCGCACCGCTGATAACGATGGCATTGTTGTTAAGATCGGCGGGCAGTTCGAATCGGTAGCATTCATCGGTAAGGCCTGCTTCGTTCGGTCCTCCGCACTGAATACGGACTGCGGAGGTGAAAGAAAAAAAAAATAAAGGTGGAATTCATGTAAAGTCTGAAATCAAGAACTCGGGAAACTTCATCAGTTTAAACGTGGTGTATCCGGCAAAGTAAATTATCGTTTTTATTATCACATTCGGCAAAGAAAATAAATGCATTAAAGAAACAAAATAAAATGACACATCTTTGGAAAACGATGTTTAAACAAAAAGAGGTTGGGCTTAAGCTACTTAAAGAGTAAGATGGGAGTATCATCCTAAAATGCAACTCCATTACAGAGCCAAGATGGGAAAACTTGATAGACGTTTCATAGAATATATCTTTAAACTGATTGGTATTTGTATTTGCCTATAAATCATTTAATTCTAGTTTATTGCTGAAAAAAAAATTAAAATTTTCATCATCATTGCTTTCATATCATGAATATATACCACTAAATAAGATCGACTGTTTAACATTACATCTGAAATCAAATACGTGTCTGGCTAGTGTCTGGTGAGGAAAAGAATATCATAACCAGTTGCGGACGTAGTACAAAACATCGTCATTTATTTATTTTAATACAGAAAACAGAACTCCTCTGAGTAGTACGGTATTACACTCAAGTGCCAAAACAAATTTGGCAACAAGTTGGCTTAACATTTTGCAACGAGCCAAACAAGTCACAAGTAATTCGATTCATAACTTTACCCACAGGTGTTTTAAAAGACTCCAGCTGCCCCCAAAAGTAATATATATCTATATGTATAAGTGTTATAGTTCATTCAATATTCCACACATTGTGACGTATATATATACGTCACAATGTGTGGTATACGCCTTATTTAGAGCAAGTTCTGGTTTAATGATATAGTCTAGGGTTGAATGTATCAGGAAGTTAACATTCCAACCTTCGACCTTCATCAATATGTCTATTATTTGTATGCAGCTACAACAATCACTTAAAGAACATCTGTTTGCAAACAAATTGCTACATCAACCCTGACTTATTAATGTATTTCTGGCTTCTGTTGTTGTTGTCGTTCTTCTTCTTCTTCCAGTAAAGTACATACCGCCGTTGTATTATAGAGTGCCCAGATGAATAGTGCAAGTTGGTAAATTCACATTTATGACATTTAAAATACTAACTGATTTTATTCAAGTTTTGATCAAGATGTGCATTTGCACGTATACAATTGATTGTATTTTAGTGTTTTCCAAGATAAATCTTCTAAAATAATTTCGAATGTCAATTGCGATAAAACGACTTCATAAAGAAACTATTGTGGTATTTATTTACCAAACCACCAAACAACGAAGGGAGGAAGTAGGAAGACATAATTCATGTAATCGAGATTCATCAGAAACAAAGCTGTTTTTTAAACCTAATATAAGCCTTATATGAAACATAACGATTTCACATTACCCCAGTTTCTTTCGCATTGGCGTCGGGTTTTTGACAGTCCATGTAATTCATAAATTTATTGAGTAGAGTTATAATAGAAAATGAACCCTTTACTCATCGCCTGGTGCTCGATCTCCACGCATATCCACATTTTATGAAAGAAATAAAAACGAGATGTAACAAAGGAAACATTAAACTATTTGAAGAAAGAAATGCTATTATTACTATCCAACAAACTAAATATGTCACCAATAAGTACTAACGCTCGATTATTGATGGAGACACGAACCTACTTTCTGAAAGGTAACAAATTTCCGGAGAAGGAACCAAGAAGACAAAACGCGTGTCCGGTTTTTATTGAGGAACATAACTGTCATTTTGATCAATGTGTTCCACATGCTCTTTCTCGATCTGAAGACGCATGCCACCTGGTACGATTCCCCGAAAATATTTCTTACTTAAACCCTCTGAACTTCAGACAGGAACAAAAGGTCAGACAGATAGGACGATCGGTTGACAGAGAGAATGAGAGAAAGAGGGAGAGAGAGAGAGGGGGGTTCATGTCAAAGGAAACATAAAGAGAGATAGAGAGATATAAAAAGAGAGAGATAGAGAGAGAGATAAAAAGAGAGAGATATATGGTGAAAGAGAGAAAGAGAACAAAAGGGGAAGAGAGAGAGAGATAGATAACAAGAAAAAAAGAGATAGAAAGAGAAAGAGAAGGAGATTCATGTAAAGCAATAGTATGCAAGAGAAGGGAAGATGGACAGAATAATTGATTGACGAATACAGAGAGAAAATTTTATAGAGAGATATAAAGATAAAGTGATAGAAAGAGAATGAGAAAGAGAAGTAACAAGTGAGCTGTTTTTACACTAAGCCATGTGGGGGTATATAGAGGAACGAAAATGGCACAGGCAAAACGGGTATCAGACTCAAACGAAAATATAGATGAAGTCCGGGAAGAATTTGACAAAATGTCAATTTTTAAAGGAGTCACACTCACACAAAGAAGCAAAAGTGTTTTGAATTGATGCAAAATTCATATCATTGCGAAGGGAAAGCCTTACTGATCAATTACAACAAATTTCCTCTTCAAAATACGTTTTGGGCCCGCAGAAATCAACTTTCAAAAATGTTAGTTTTGAGATCCAGATTTACTGCCTATTCGTATTTTTTCGTATTTTGTCGTAGTTCTTCGTGTGACGTCACACCCTGGAAACGGCTGTTAAAAAAAGGCTGCTAGCTTCCGCTTGGTCTGCAGCTAGACGCACTAAGCGGAAGCTAGCAGCCGGTACCGAGCTGTTTGTCCAGGGTGTGACCTCACTATTCAGAGCTCGCTACGCTCGTTTGTTTGGCTTACGTTCGGGGGCGCTTGGGGGTTTAAGAAGGGTCTTGAAAAATGGCATTTTACGCCTCTCCACGATATCTATATGATTTCTCAGCAAATTATTCGTGTTTTACAAGAGAAAATCTTTCCATCCATATGTAATTTGTTCTAATTATCAGTTTTAGTAAATTTTCTTTGTGTAGCTCCTTTAAAATGTTCGACTCAGGGGGGTCCTTTCTTTTAAGAGGACCCATTGTAATAATATTTCATTAATTGTATTGGTCCGTTAAACATAAATACATGGAAATTGTTTTGCTCACAACACTTATAGATCATAGTCTCAGTACTAAATATTGCATTTACACAGAACCTTCAAGTTATCGAATATATGATATACTGTGATAGTATTGTATACATCATAAAATAGTAATTCTCTTTAAATCTTGGTTATTTAATATATCCTTAACTTAAAGGAAACCAAAACCTTCATACTAAGTTACTTTTATTGTAAAGTTTAAGATATTTTAAAAATATCAGTGAAAATTTGAACTAAATCGGGCAAGGAATAAGGAAGTGAGATCTTTTTGAAATGACTAGTCACTAGAGGGCGGTATTCAATTTGATGACATCATCTCTGAACAACTCGCCATGCCTTTTGTACATAAAATTTCACAATTTTTTTTGTTTTCTTCGTATTTATTTGTGTTCTTGATCCGACTTCATAACATGTGAAGTAGAATATCATTTTGCATTCTATATCTTACTTTCAGGGGAGTAGATTATCTCAATCACAAGAAAGAAGGAAAAAAATGAAATTTTATGTACAAAAGGCATGGAGAGTTGTTCAGAGATGATGTCATCAAATTGAATACCGCCCTCTAGTGACTAGTCTTTTAAAAAGGCTCTCACTTCCTTATTCCTTGCCCGATTTTGTTCAAATTTTCACTGATATTTTTAAAATATCTTAAACTTTACAATAAAAGTAACTTAGTATGAAGGTTTTGGTTTCCTTTAATAAGTTATCCACAATATTTGGAGCAGTGCGCTTTTATTGGAGAAGAACATAAATTAATGATACTTTTTTCACGACAAATGGGAGAATCGTCATTAACTATTGCAGAGTATTATGGCCAAACATGTGTGTTTACAGAGTGGTAAATGACCATCTTTTTTTATCTTTATTCTATCAATACATGTACTTTAAGTGATTCTTTTCCCGACCAGTAAAATTAACTGACCAAATGCCAATTTCACATTTGCATAGATGTAGTGAATTCGTTATATCGAAAACTACAGTGAGGTACTCCGTACTTATGGGACATAATTTCGATGAGATATGACAAATTGTAGGGTATTGAAAATGGCCTTCATTTTATGTCTCGAAATAAATATTTGCGATCGTACAAACTATAACAAACATTGTTTTGTGTTATCTGTGCTTGAGTATACTGCAAACAGAAACATTCCTGAAATAATTTAAGTATTTTACTGTTTTCAATCATCATTTTAACGCTAGCATTTACAAACACTAAGTTTCCATCATTTACTCGAAATGTATAACCTTTATGGGGTTTACTAAAAAGAACAACAAAATCAACACAATGGTTTGTAAGTGGGCCTATCTGTACAGGTTCTGATTTTACTCTTTAAACAAAAATCTATTCTTTTAAATTGGAAAGAAAACATTCAAAACGCCTTCTGGACATTTGCAACTGAAACAATTGAACGATGAATTGACCTATTGATCACTTATTTTTTCATCAAATGTTCGGCAAATATCCCGTTCTGAAATGGGAATTATTATCAATGAATCTTTTACCACTTTTTTGGTCGAATGCTATTATCTCATTATCGTGATCCTAGCATTGGACGTCATATCATACTATATGCCTACAGGGCTCTCGTGTGAAGCGGGATTATTTTAACACAGGAGGAGAATTCTCTTACAGAAAACAGAATTTGAACTTATGAACGAATAATGAAATAAATAAATAAATAAATAAATAGATAAATGAATGAATAAATAAATAAATTAACTAATAGATAAATGAATAACTAAATAAACGAATAAATAAATGATGGGGCTTTTTCTTACATTCAAAACAGTCGATTAACATTTTTCACTAAGGAGATTATGGTACTGTGGAAGTGGAGCTTATACAACTTTATGTATCTATTCTTATAACTTTCCACGGCAGAAAATGTACCCTTTTTTATTACCTTCCGTGCAGACAAACAATATTTCAGACATTTCTTATATTTCATGCGTAACGGCCTAATGAAATTGGTTGCTTTATTTTCTTTGACATCTTTAAATGGTAAATATTACAGGTATTGTCATTTGGAATAATTGAGTGATAGAGTCAAATTTGTTTCAAAATATGAATAGAACCGATACGTTCATACTCCATCTTAAAAATGATAATGATGACGATGAGGATGGTGAGGAGGAGGAGGAGGAGAATAAGGATGTGATGTTGATGATTATACTAATGATAATATTAATAAGAACATTGGATACATTTTGTAGCACTACTAGCCATCGTGCAAAGTGCGCGAGGAGCTTCAACATTACCCCGGCTCTAAGCTAAGCCAAGAAGTTTAAATTATGTTTTAAATTATCTAGAGAACAGTGTTCTTTGGAATGGAGTGACTTTAATTCATTTGTTATCGAGAGTGCTTACAGAGAGCAGTTTCAATCCATCTTCAGAACTTGGAAGGGCCAACGCAATCATCTGAGTTTTTCCTTAGAATACATACAAATTCTTAAAAAATTATTTCAGGGGAGCCCGCAACTTACATGTCGATTATCTACTGGCAAGATTGTGCCATTTCATTAAGATACCCATTATTTGCCAAGACCTAAACATATACTGTTACATGAATGCTTTTACACTTATCTACAACTTTTGTGCATACAGTCTTAAATTCAACAATGAATAGTACAAAATAATTATTTACAAAGACCTAAAATAGGCACGATTTTTTCTAAGAAAAAAAAAACGTTTAAAACAGATTATACCTTTTTGTTAACAATACAACAATGGACAATCTTGTTTGCGAAGACTTGAAATAGACATGCATGCTTCGAAACATTATCTGTCCTTAAAAACCCAAAGTCAATTAAAGACACAACTATCCTTTTCGCATATGTGGTAGCATTTTGCTGTTTATAACAATGATACACATATTTTATTTTTGGTATGATACACCTGGATGCTATATATATATGAAAAAGAGTTACAATTGTTTAGGTCTTTGGTCGTAAACTATTCCAATAAAAGCTTTTGTTTATAGTGTCTAGACGGAACGGTATTGTGGAAAACCTTTTTTTACAAAGTGATTGTTCCCCAGGCAGTAGTTGGTGTTAAATCTTTCTTACTTTGCCTCTATACAACTAGGACTTTTATATGTAACAAGTCCCTGCCCTACATATGTTTTTTTTTCTTTCTCTCTCTTTGCTGGGAAATTAAATTAATTGATTTTAAAAAATATATAAAAAAGTATCAATTTTTTTTTTTACAGAATGAATCAATTGTATGATCGCACAGTCTTATCGTAGGTGAAGTACGAAATAATGCATTCATTTGCAACCACATTTCTTGTGCAAAGAAAGTCATTTACACCTTCCATAAATCATATGATTGATTGATTAATTTTTATTCGCCAAGCTTCAAACATACACCAATATACAAAATTAACAGATAAAAAATAAGTCAGCTTGAGCAGGATAACGAACGAAAGCTCGAGAGCTTATTTTCAGCTTATAAAGTAGTGATGTTCATATCACCTTCATGGCATGTTATGTCGTCTGATGGGTCTTTGTTTTGTGATCAAGTGATTAAGTATGCTTTCCAAAATGTTTTTCTTTCCAAATGTAAGGAAAACATAAAGATACAAAAGACGTTGACTTTGTTGTTGTTTTTCAGTTAAGTTTAGTAAGGAGAAAATGGAGCACTATGAGGCCTATCTACTTTCAACCAACTCAAATGTAACATCAGTATATCATTAGGGAACAAACTCGCCTTCTTTTTCTGTTGTCGCTTATTTGCAGTTACTTATTTTTATGACGAATGAGATAAATCGACATAAGATTAATCCAACTTTTGGCCAACGAAACATAAAATGAAACATCATCACATGATTTAGGGACTAACTGGTCCTATAAAACTCACGTTCATCAGCAGTGAATGCTCTTCTACTTGGTCTCGGGTTACTTGGGAGTGTGGTAGCTTCGTTAGTCACCACCTCCTCCTCTTGAGCTCTCTCAGGTTGTGTGGGTTGTTGAAATCTTGATGAATTCCTCTTCCTGGCATCAATGGTCTCCAGGAAAATCATGGTGATGGTTGGGCTAGTGACAACGGATCCTGATTTGATGATAGGTGGACGTACGACCACTTTTTCCTGGTCACCAGCACCATGGTCGGTTGAACGCTCTGGGCTTGAGTTGGGCGGGTTGTTGCTGGCATGTTTGCTGGCGATGAAGTTCTGGAACCAGTTTCCTGCGTTCCTGACCCGTGTGGCTAATGGTAGCACAGGTGCTGGGTTGGGGTTGAAGCCTGGAATTCTGAAGCCGTCCTGAGACCTTCTGCGACCTTCCGTCCCAAATCGAGGAGTCCCGAGGTGTCGACTGCTTCCCCGTGGCCTGGCGTAGGGGCGAGTGTTCCTCGAGCTTTCCACGATGCTGACGAACGTGGCAACGATCAGGACCACTGCTACAAGAAGCTGACAAGATCTCGACAACGTAGCCATCTCGATGAATACGAACTTGGATAAAGTCCACGAAACAACGAAGCGCATACAATGTCCAGAAGCAAGAATATACAGCTAACAAGAGCAGCCTGGAACAGCTTGCATGAGGAGGGGCAGCGCAAGCACTTGTCGGCAGTCCGACATATACACACTGTCCTAGTTTAACTCTCCATCGAATCATTTTATAGCTGGGTCGACCGGTGCTTACTGCTGCTGCCGTAGTGTAGAATGAATAATAGTTAGTGAACAGGTGTAGAGTCTCCAGTGTGTCAGCTCAACGTCTACAGGTTGTGTTTCGTTCCGCGATTGCCGATATCAAATAAGAAGTTAATCCTGATGACATGGTGAGACCTTGTTTGTGACGTCATTCACTTTCTCTTGTTCAATGACCAATCAGATTCCATCTTTAACAACCTACCCGGGTTGCCTTCGTTTGTAATACTTTTATTACTCTTCATTCAACCCCTCGGTCTCGAAATAGAAGAAACACCATTGAGTCTTGATTTAAAAGAAATGACTTTGTTATAAAAAACGATGTAAACTCATCTTTTTATGTTCGATAGCACTCTATTTTGCGTTGTACAATATTTGTCTTATAATTAAAGTTTCTTGAATTAATTATTGTCACGATGTCTTATATTACAGATGATTATGACGACGCTGGTGTTCACTGATGTAAGAATATAATATACATTGGGTGTCCAATAAATGGTCGTCTCTGTTTATTAGTGTTTAACTCCCGATTCAAAGATATCATAAGAGTCATTCCAGCAATTACTTAAAAAGTTGAGTGATTCTTTTTTGTCAAAGATCGTATTTTTTAGGAAAAATATGTAATTCTCATCTATTTCAAAAATAGATTTCAGTTGGATGCACTTATTATTTACACCGTTTGTAAAGTTGGCAAATTGACCACAATGAGAACATGTTTTCTTTTGAATGTGGTGACAAATTAACTTTGTTAAATGTCTTCACACTTTTGTTGCTGAAAGTACACATGGCGTGGCCGGGGTGATGTTTCCCTGTCAAAGAATATTAAACGTTACGTTTGTTCATTATGCGCACCATCTCCACTCTCTTAGGAGTATTTCTAAAGTCGATTTGTTCTCTTTTCACACGCATACGGCACAATAATGGCATATTGACGGTCGTAAAAGACGTTTACATTTCATCAGATACCCATCTTCTCGTTGGGAAAGCAAAGATTTTCAAAATGGCGTCAGAAATTTGAAGTCTTGCAAAAGAATGCCATGCCCCGGGTGGAACCAGAACGTGAACCAGTTTATTCATAGTCCGCTCTAGAAGTCATGAACTCCGATAGATGTGGATGAATCCTTTTACCCGATTGATGAGATAGGCTTACCATTAAATACACACCGATGTAACGATAACCTGGTTGACATGCGCTGAAAGTAAATTACTGTACGGCTACATTTAGGCCTAGTGATAAGATTTTATTTTAATTTTGTTTTCTTTCACCCTTAACAGGTGTATTTATTACAACACAATAATCAAACTCACATATATTTTTGTTTAACATCACGAACTATAATACTTTACACATACATTTCTATCAATTCAGGTAAATTATACATTTTTCGTTTTCCTTATTTAATGATATGGTGATACAATTGATACTGTGAATATAACTTTAAATATTTGTTTCCCAAAACGTTGGAATGTCTACATCTGATGACCAATGACGATGAGTGATGAGTTTGTTTAAAAGGGCATCCTTTGTTTTTTCGAGATTTTCAAGTTGAGATGAAGCGAACAAAGTATTTTGACAAGTTGTTTAGGCTATACGGAAATATTCATTATTCATTTTCTTCATGATCTATTACCTGACATGGCCATGAGAAGATTGTATTATGCATGTCCTTTATCTCGGTATTGAATTGTCATTTGTTCACAGGGAAAGCCATTGTCATGTCCCGTCATTCTTTAACACTTCCTAGGTCATGCTTTCCAGGTCATTCATTTGATTTCATTTGTCACATTTAAACCAAGGTTTTGAAATCACTCTCTGAAAATGGTCAATGGTGTGTTTCGATGTACCCAATATGTTTCTTGGGATAAATAAATCGCAAATTTCACGAAAAAAAGATCATCTCATCCTATGTCAACTATTAGCAGTCCCTGGTTTGAATAATAGTGGTTCAGGCGGGGTCATCCCGGTTAGACCGACATATACCACGAGACCGACATAGACTAAAGGTATGCTGGACCGGTAGCAACCGGGACCGACTTAAGAAAAAAAAGATTAATGCATAATAGAATACATGAAATAAGGGATTTTTTAAAAAATTCAAAAAGTACTCGAGATCGACAAAATAAAGAAATACATTAGGGAAGATAGAAAGCCTCTCATGTCGATCTTGTGGGTTGTTGGTCTCGTGGACCCACAAACAAGTTGTGTGAAGGCCTGTGAAACCGACGTTGGAAGGCAAGTTGGCTGTCGGTTAATTGGGTTGTATCACGGGTTTACCTTGTCATTATTAAAGACAAATACCGAATTCGAACGAAGCTTTCAAAAAAATTGAACTGAAAAAGGAAAAACTTCTCTCAAATGACGCACATTGTTGGTTTCCTAAACTGTTTATGGTGACTTGAAGAATTAAAGAGGCTTTCTCAAAATTTAAGCAACCAGTAGTGTGTATGTTGAGAAGAAATATATTGCTATTGTGTTTTCAGCCGAACTTTTCCATAAAAAGACCTCCAATATTCCAGAGTCAATTTTCAGTTGTTCGGGACATTAAAAAAAGCTATAATTTTAGAATGACGTCTAATGAATGATGGAATTAGAAGCTGTTTCATGATATTGAAAGAGGAGTTGCGTTATACATCCGCCCATGCATGTAAGGCGAGATACCTTCGTTTAGAAGGAGTATCCGACCTCGTTTTTTTTTCTTTGATGTCCCATTTGCAGCCAACATCAAATTCTGTAGAGCTTTGCAGGAATTATAAACATCAGAACATGTCACGTATGTCCCATATGTTAAATGTAAACGTTAGCAGTGTGCTAATATTCAAATTATGCATGTAAACCCGTTTACTTTCTAGACTTCACTGTCAGACACTATTGATTGACTGACTGAATTATTTTTTCTTTGGTTATAACACACAAATACTGAGCTGTAAAGGGTACATGAGCATTAATTTTGTCTACATCAATAACCCAATTCTTGTAATGGCTTAATTAAACTGATTGAATCTTTGCCCGGCACAAAACGTACGACCATTCGGTACAAGGGTCTGAAAAATCATGCAATTACTTTAGTGATTGCAATGATGCAATCACTAAAGTCGATTCGATAACTAATGGTCGTTATTTCCCCCACTTTAAGACATTTTCAAGCCTTTTCGTTTTGAGGGAAGTTTTAAATTAGTATTTTCTTTCAAATGCCGTTGAAGAAGTTCTGGCCTGCAAATGGGACATAGTATACTTTTGAGATATCAAAAATGGTAAAAAATCATTTCTTCATTTATTAATAACATTATTATAAATGTTNAATATATCGAGTCTCAGGCAAACAGATCCTCGTAAAATGAACACGAAATTTTCTGAAACGCATCTCACGAAAAGTGCGTGAAATACGTTAAAGATAAACTTGAGTTCTGGTAAAAAAAATATGTCATTTTCCAAACAATTTTGGTAGAAAATGTATACTGGCTGAGTAATGAGCATAGAAAGATAAGCATATCAAGGTAGGTAACCCCGACACCATCCGTGTGGTCCCATAAACATCTTTCTGGGTCACATTTCTTATCCAGAACCTTGCAGTACACACCAATACTTATATGCTAGATTATCAACGTTTTCTGATCCATTCCACACCTTTTCTTTAAAAATGCAATCGCATGACCAGTATATCTTTAAGTTATATATTCCCAGGTAGATAATTCTCTTCATTTTTGGGGGCAATAGTTATCGTTATAAATCGTTTCTTCCCAGCCCATATATGTTAGACATTAATTTTAAAAGTACACAAGTTGGTTTGTGCAATAACTACTTGTGGTAAAATACACAAGACACACTGAAAAGCTTCTCCCAAAATTCGAGTCTGAGATGGACTTTATACGCCCATATCTGATCCTGATTGAATACTCTTTGTGCATCGGAGAGTGAACCTGGTTGCCCTCTTCTAAGAAACACCGAGTATGTGGAACGGTTCAAGGTAAGCAGAGACAATAACATCAATATTCTAGCACGCATCTGCTGCGTGCCTCGTATATCTACCCCTAAAAAAGTTTTATGTATAACCTTAGTGTCACCGATAGAACAGACATTTTACCAATAATGTGACCGGAAAAAAACAAAACATATAGGCCCAAATTCCATCGGTTTGGAATCGGTTTGTCGGTACGACTGGGGTACCGGTACTTATATAGAAACAGTCGCTCGTTCGGGAGAAAGATAATAGTTTCCATCAGAGAATATCAGAACTCATTTACAAGAGCGATGGGTAGTTGATATTAATATTAGTTTCAACTTGATTCCAGTTCAATCAAATCATTAAGTGAAAGAGAAAGAGATTTCTAAATTGTTGAAATATACTAAGATAGGAAAGAACAGCTGGTCACTTCATTCTGGTCGTATACAATATTTTCGTTTTTGTTTTGTTTGAAATACATCTCATATCGTTAATTCTTTATCAGAAACATGACTTCATGAAGGATGAAAAAGAAGTTCAACCCGGCAATATCAGGCACTTGGGAACGATACCAGTACAGGGGTGGATCTAGGGGGTTTGGGGGTTTACCCCCCCCCCCCCCCCCCCCC
>BEXV01000640.1:48690-108410 GCA_003118195.1 Hemicentrotus pulcherrimus | reverse complement strand
ATGGTAATCACTTCATAAAAAGTGCCATAAAAAGTGCCATATAATTCATTGGGAAAGCACAATTTTAAAATGCCATCAATGTCAATAAAAATACCCAAGATTTGTAACTTTCACTTAATTTTTTTTTCTTCTATGAAATTTCATTATACAATAATCATAACATATTTCTTTTTAATCCAAGCACTTTCACCATAAACAAAGCAGAAACATGCATTGAGCTGGACCTGAATTCTAGAGTTTCTATTTGTTCTACTATTTGGCAACATACTAATAACGTATCTTGCAAATAATGCTGAGATATTTGTGCAAATAAAAGTTTATGCATAAAATACAATGAAGCTTTAAAATCAAGATACTAATTTTTGTTTGTCTGTTGTCTAGTAAAGAGAAGTATAATACAATTGATGATCTTTCCAAAGGCACGGTGATGTCAAAATGTTGGCTTTTAAATTTGATACAAGTACATGTATAATAGGTTGGCAAATTGAATGAGTAATAAACAAAGACACAATCATACATACAATCATACACACATTTCATTTGCATTATGTGTCACATTTTATATACATGCTACACCTAACATCTCAATAATACAAATGAGTTGATTAAATATAATATAATATTTCTGATTGAAAAAAAAAATGGAAAGATAGTGACATTATTTATCACAAACCTTTGAAATGTTATTGCTGTGCATACAATTTTGCCGTACAAAACCATTGTACAACTAGGCATGGAATATACCACAACTGAAAGTTTGAATTTCATTGATAAATTCAAGGGAAATAATGCTGTACATGAGAACATATGAAACATCTTGTAGAACTGATACAACAACTAAAAAAGAAAGAAATTAAAAGTAAAAGGTTAGTACCATTTTAAGTTTTACAATTAAACTTAATGAAATGAAGAAGGATATGTCCAAAGCATTATGTGCAGCAAGATAACAAAAGAATAAAAAACATGAAATAAATATTTTCTTGAAAATTCACGCCATGTATTTTTTATGCTCCTACAACAGATGATAATTCATTCAAAGGTAATCAAAATGAGGAACATGTTTTTCATAACAGTAAACAACTTTTTGATCGCATCTTCTGTCTTATTTCAACATTTCATTATAAATTTAGACTAATATGCATAAAAATGATGACCCTCACGATGTTAAATAATATATCCATAAGTACATGGTTACAAAATCTTATCATAAACATAAAACATGAAACCTGTCACAAAATCGAAAAGCTTTTAAAAGTCTTTTTCAAATCCTTCTCACTATAATACTCGTCATTAATGGAATGCATTCACTTCTTGTTTTTATTTAGTATTATTTGGCAAAAAAATCCAATTTGTGTGTCATTTCACATAACTTCAACTCGGGGTTGACATATTTCTCAAACTCTGTGAGTTACATTTGGCATATAAATACTTTAAAATGTTTAGTGCGTTCAAGTTTTAAAACTTTCAGTAAAATAAAAATCCAGAAACTATCCTTTCACATTTCTTATGACCATTACACTATAAAAAAAGGGAAAATACATATTTCATGTTAATGAAAGCCATGTGACAGTGAGGAGTGTTTGAAATATGTTTGTGGGCAAGTGTAAAACTATAAAACTTATAATAATGCATGATTTTCGACTTCAGCCTACAGACACACACATACAAAATAAAACCTATTTGCCATAAAATAAAGTCCCAAATTGAGTTTTGAGTTTCTCCAGTTGTAAGTAGAATAATGTAACAGAAAATACTTTGAGCAGTTTCCTCATCCAACAGATGAATTAACTCTAAAAATCTTCTCTCATCTGATTTTTGTCGAAATATTCTTTTTTATATCAAAAGTGAAAGATAATTACTAATGATCTTCCAGCAAAAACTTCTTTAGACACAAACTTACTTCAAATCTGTCTTAAATGTTCATCACTGATAATCCATGGTTGGTTTATCAAGAGAAATAAAGAATGGAAAAGGGATACACACCTCATCGACCTTTGAACTTTAAAATCATACTTAATCTATGCTGTGTTTTATCCATAAGGTCAGGAATGATTCTACCATTTTTATGCATGGTAATTACAAGCCTATACAACATTATTCTGTAAAATAGAGTTTTCATGAAAAGTCTTTAAAAAAAAACAACTATTGAGACGAAAGGGGTGGATCAAGAGAAAAACTCTAACAGTACTGATTGGAGATATAGTACCATCATGTAAATGTCATGAGTTGATTTGATCAAATTGATGTATTTGCAGAAACTCTGCCGTTAACAAGTCTGCTAAAATGAATCAGGAACAACAAAAATGGCGATCAGGACTCGTTTCAGTTGTGTTTTCCCAAATGATAAATATGTTACTATTACCAATGATCTTTTCATGGTTTTCAAGAGCTTCATCTGCAATTTGCATAAGTTTGTCACATGATCCAAGTACAATTCCTACGCAAGACTGTAGATTCAGATTTCAAACTGACACATTGTAACTCATATCAATTCTCTACATACTTGTTCATATAAATATTTTACGGTACAATAAGATTTAAATGAAAGCAAATATAAAGAAATACATGGACTGTAATTTAGCCTTGTACTACAGTCGTCATACCCTGACAAACATAAGGTCATGAAAATACTACCAATAATTCAAATATAACAGTTTAGACTGATATGAACTCTGGTTGCCAATTTGAGGATTATAGTCATTAAACTTTGCTCTTCTACAGAAGGGACTAACAAGATGTATCTCCCAAACTGCAGGAATTTCTCCCACCAAGATCAAACAAAAATACTGATGGATATGTGACATAACTTTCTCTTTAAAGTCATTCCACTAATGATGGTCATTATAAACTGTTGCCATTACCATGGGAACTTGGACAGTGTTGAATGTATTCACGTCACTGCCTTGCCTTGACTCACTCAAGATGATCTCCTTTCCAAACAAACACTTGGAACATATATTTGAAGCAGATCATTACCAAGCTTGGTCAATGTCGGAGTTCAATTGTATTTCTATGAACAGCTTGTGCGACAAGACGCGACTGAATCCTAGCCCTCATGGGCTGTACAAAAATGTTGCCGCTTGACATGAAGAAGAAGGAAAAAGTCTTTCTTTTTTATGGATGGATTATGAGCATTGTTTTATGTTCCTGCCGCCGTCGGGTCGTTCTGTTGATAAGACCTTGAGACTTTGGTCAATTTTGAAGTTCCTGAGACAACCTGTCATGCCTGATGAGTAGAGGTTCATCGTCGTCTCAACCATGTCCTCCATTCCACCTGCAAGATCAAAGACACATGGAGATGGGTGGTTAGACAAGAAATATCGTTCAAGGTTTAAATGAGTTTGGGAGGAATTTTTATTACAGCTCAAGGGCTGTGAACTTTTGACAGGTCTTTAGTCAACATTATCTACATTATAACTAGAACATTTAATGGCCCAACTTAAGTGTTTGCCCAAGGACTTAAAAAAAGGGTTAAGAAAAATCAAAATCCTCGCTTCTACGTTTGATTTATAAGGTTGGTGTACAGAGAGATAGATGTGGGCTGAATCCAAGTGTGAGCACACCACAGTAAACTTCTTCATCCATCTGATCTTAAATTGAGAGTTTCCACAAATGTTGCACTCCTTGTTTGGTGCAAATATTCCCAGACAAGACAATGTATCAACAGAGTTGAACTTGGTCCATTTAAACTGGTAAGGTAAAGTCTTTGAAATACCTTACTCCTTTGAAAACTCTAACCATGGGTGAATTCTGCCAGAGCTTACAGGAACAGTAGCGACTTTTAAATGATGAAGTAACATGCACAATATAAAAATAAACCACACATAATATCAAATTACCCAGGTATAAGCCATCATTGACATTGAGCTGCCTAAAGTCTTCTCCACTAGCTTGGTTCGTGACTGCATTGTCATTGTCTACTTCCATGATACCCACAATGCCCAGCCTGTCTATCCTGACGAGGTGCCACTCCCCATCGTTGACAGGTCTCCTGCTCATTAGGACCGCCTCACCTCCTCCAAGATTAAATCTGGAACGGTCAAAATAAAATTCAGATTACTATCAAAATGACGATAAAATTCTACATCAGTACATCCAAATACAATTTATGCTCAACATTGAAATGCAAACTCAACCTCAATCTCAACTTGATTCTACTCTTCATCAGAGATATGGCTCAAGCTTGTCACAACTGATCTCAGATTTACTTTCAAACTCCTACTCAAACAAGAGAACACCCTCTGTCATTGACAGGACCCCTGATTGTTAAGACAGGGTTTTTTCACTCTTCACCTGTCTTTTTCTAAGGTTGAGTTTGATATTGAAATCTCATATTTAAAAAAAATAATATGACAGCAAAAACTCAAACTCAAGCTGAAACTGAATTCAGGTTAATATATCACATCAAACCTCATGACCAAAATTTGAAGTCAAATCCAAGCTAAAGCTAAAAAAAACATTCAGCATTATGACATAATATCACAGGGAATGTCAGAAAGTCTACTTGAATTTTAAAGAAGCACATCAAGAAGTAGAGCAAACATTAATTCCTTATTTGGATGTCAAAACAGGAAAAGAATAGTCCCTTGGATATGGGCAAACTTTCAATTGATGCTTCCTACAAGTAGATGGCTTGCTTATGATCATGCTAGGCCATACTATAAGTCTAATGTTTTCTCTTTAATCGGACAATGAAGACTTTCAGACCTTGTAATATCCTCATTACGTTGCCTCATATGTCTGACACTGGTCACTTACCTTAGTAAAAGGAAGCCATTTTCAAGGCCCATAGCAATGAAATCACTTCCTGAGGTCATACTGGAGTGTCCTGCCCATAGGACCAGACCGTTGGGCTCTGTGGCTCGGAGTTCAAAGGCAAACACGTTCCTCTCCCCTGACAATCTAGAAAGCAAATGAGATTGGGAAGATGATGATATACATTGCAAAGATATGATAGTCAATAGATGAATTACTATATATACATCAATAGTCTGTGTAAAATTAATTAAATGGATGATAGAGTACAGACATTTGTGAGTTTCATTTTCTTGATAATTAACACAGGCTTCTCACAGTACTTGTTTGCACATGTTTTACCTGCTAAATTTTGCAAGCTGTTGAAAAGATGACCCTCAAACAATTTGCAAAATTCACAATGTAAAAGCCATCAAATAATGACTTAAACAGTATGATGAAAATACTGTGATTACATAATGGGTTCTTTTATAGAACCAGTTTCTGTCTCTGATGGGCGCTCGTGGCACTTGCTCTATACTATCTCACAAATTCAACATTCCCTGGTTAGTGTTTCAAATTAGGATTTATTTTTTATTAGTCCTTCTGGGCATAATTAACAATATTCCATGTCAGAATACCAAAAGTAAACAGAGTTAGGGACGTAAATGAGAGACAGTCATTGGAAGACAGAGAAATATCTTTGAGAAGAGAGATGGTAAGAGATTGAGTGAGATAGAGGAGAGAAAGAGAGACAGAAACAGAAAAAGACAAATAGAAAGACAGAGATGTACACTGCAAGAATAAAAACGGGAATATAAAGATAGAACGGAAAGAGACAGAACCAAAAATCAGATTGTGAAGAATAGTCACGTGATGAATGCTTGGGGACAGTTCCTAAACATATCTTATGTAATCAATGTTGCAGCTCTCTCTGCTTCAATATATGCAATGAAATACAATTTGTAAGGTAAGTATCCTATACAGGCATGTTTAATAAGCTGTAGACTAACTAAAACGTGGTAGTCTTACCTGGATGTAATTTCATTACTGGCGAACCAAAGATAACTCCTTCCTGTGAAGCTAGGTTCTGTGACAGTTTCTTCAATTTCTATATCAGAGTGAAAGAGAGAGAGAGAGAGAGAGAGAGAGAAATGAATAATAATATATGAGATTTATAAAGCACCAAATCCAATTGAAATCAAAAGCTTAATAAGGCGCCTTTGTCCACACAAAAAATGAAATTGCATAAAAGCATCTGCATTATAACAGGGATGCCAGTTAGAATTGATCAGAGGGCCTGAAAATCACCTAGAATTAGCTATTTTGTACACAAAAAAACCTAAACTATGGCCTGAAAATAACTAGCCAGGGCCTGCATTCAGGCTATTGCCTGAAAACTGGCATCCCTGATAATAAACAAAAGAACATGAAAACATATGGAAATGAAAGAGAACAGTCAAGTATATGCAGAATCAAACAGATACGTTTTAAGATCTTTATAGAAGGAAAGAAAGGGGGAGAAAGAGAATGAGTAAGATATGCAGGACAAACTTCTCGCGATAATTCACTCATTTCCTGGTCCCATAAAATGCTTTTATATACAAAAGTATTATATATATTGTTAGATCACCTATTTCATCTACCGGCACTCACATTTCCAAAAGGAAATCGCAAAGCAGTAGTCTACCATAGTAATTGCCTGTAGACAGATTGGTTTAAAGCACTTTATAAAGAGGTCAAATACATTACAGTGAATTTTGATTCATTGTAAAACATCTTTGATTAAAAAAATGAATGTTAACTTCCCTATGATCACCACTTTGTTTGAGCAGTACATTAGGTTTTTTTTTTATTATCTCTTGTTTACACAAAATGCTCTGAAACAAAAAGAGTAGTTCCTAAATTTAATCAATTCAAAGCATTCAAAATTGAAAGAAAAGAAATGTACATATAACCCTTGCAATACTGACCTATTTCACAGTTGTCTCCCTTGAAACCTAGTCTGCAATCACAAAGGTAATTTTCATGAAGAGGGTGGCACTCTCCATTGTTAAGACATGGCTGCCCCTGGCATGGATGGTGGGCGTTACCAACATTAGCCCCGCCCACTGCCTCATTGATCAGATCTAATGCATTATCATTGACTAACACCTGCAAGAAAAAAAATGGGATGGAATATCATATCAATCAATGAGAGACAAACAGTATGTATATAATTTCAGTGTATTCCATTTTATATTATAGTATATTTGTAAAGCGCTTAGAGACATTTGTATTAAGCGCTATATAAGTTAAATTATTATTATTATTATTATTATTATATCGTTTCATATGACACTCATTTGTTGATTCTGATCCCAAGAAAAATGAGAGATCTATTTTTGTAATTACAAGTGCCTATTTGGTAGACAAGAAAAAGAAACAAAGCTATTACTCGACCCATCTTCTCCTTCTCTCAAACTTTTCATCTTCTCCTTTCCTCTGCTCCCAACTTTCTCTTGCCCTCTCTCTCTCTCTCTCTCTCTCTCTCTCCCTCTCTCTCTCCCTCTCTCTTTCTTTTCCCTATCTTGCTGGATCTAACTATCTTTCATCCTCTGGATGTCACTCTCTCTCCCTTTCTTCTTCTTTTCCCCTGAACCTAACTCTTATCTCATACCTCTATCTCTGACTATCCCTCATCCCTTTGATATCTCTCTCTCTTTCTCTCTATTTTCTTCCTTTCCTAGATCTCCCTCTCATCTTTTCCATCTATCTCTGACTATCTCTCATCCTCTCTCTTTCTCTCTCTCTCTCATTCTCTCCTTCTCTCCCTTTAATTTTCCTTTAATACCTAGATCTCACTCTCATCTCTTCCATCTATCACCCTTTGGATCTCTCTCTCTCGCTCTTTCTCTCCCTTTCTTTTTCCTTTAATACCTAGATCTCACTCTCATCTCTTCCATCTATCACCCTTTGGATATCTCCGCTGAATGAATTCTTGACAGCAATCTCTCTGGACAAGAGGTCAATCTCTCTCTCTCCCTCTCTCTCTCTCCCTCTCTTTCTCTCTCTTTCATATTATCTATCTCTCTTACTTCATTCTCTCTTTCTCTCCCTTTAATTTTCCTTTCCTAGATCTCACTCTCATTTCTTCCATCTATCCCCGACTATCTCTCACCCTTTGGATATCTCCGCTGAATGAATTCTTGACTGCCATCTCTCTGGAAAGGAGGTCGATATCGTCAATGCCTCCGATGTAGAGGTTTGTATCAAACGATGTCTGTGTAAAAGCTCCAGGGGCTAACGCTGTAACCGTAGGTTGGTTATCCACCCTCAACATACCTTCTCGGGCCGTTCTTGATACCTCCACGATGTGCCATTCATGAAGCGTTACTGGCTGGGTTGATCTGCAGACAAGAGAAGGAGACAATAAATTACATGTTAATTTGAATGCTTCAAAAGCTATATATGTAATCTTATTTGGGACTAGTTCTTAAAATATAAAGGAAAATTATAGCCTGATATAAAGGTTTTTTTTAAATAAAAGCACAATATGAGAGAAACTTATGAAGAATTTTTCTTAAAGGGAAATCCATTAGAGATATGGATTTTTACAATTGTTCTATATCAAACATATAGAATAAAATATTTCATCTTGTGAGCAGCCCTCCATTTTGTTGTTGTTCTAAAAATTAGCAAAAGTTTCTCTCTACCTGGTTGAAGATGGAAAAGTACACTTATTTATTAGTTGGTCTATAAAAACTACCACTACGACTACCGACAAAACCATCATCAACACCACTACCACTAACACCACCACCACCTCCAACATAACTACCACCACCACCACCAGCATCACCACCATCTCAACTAATCCTCTGCACACACTCCATGTCTTACCTCAAAACAGCGGGCCCTGAACCACAATCAAACTTAAAGCCTATGTAGTTCTCATCCAGCGTGATGGAGAAGAAGTCCCCCTCCCTGGATTCCGTACCGCTGTAGATCAGGATGCCAGATGGCTCCTTGGGTTTGAAAATGATCTCCATCTGAAGGAAGGAGAGATGCTTCTTGCCTAGGGAGTCATGGGCGATGTGGGAGGAGTGGGAGCTATTGAACGATGGGGTGTGGATCTCAATTACTGCAAAAAGAAAACAAGATAGGAATATATTGAATGTGTATATCATTCAAGTATTTTCTAAGGCTTATGATTCAAATTCATCTTTTAGCAAATGAAATAAAGGATTTTGTTGGTGCTTCTTTGAGATATAAACAGAAACAACGTGCAGAATAGAGCTAGAGAATAGAAGACAGCTAGTAGCAAGCAGGAGAAGAAACACATTTTCAGTCTTTCATTAGCATACAATGAGTAAAGATGTAGCCATCAGAGAATACAATATTGAGTAGCTACATCATTTTGCTCAATAGCACATTTACTGTATTTCTTTAGAACTTTTTTTATTGGTATTTTCCAACTTTCATTTTCCTCAAACACAATTTGTATATATTTCCTATTTTATTTTGGCAGCATTCCCTAAAGCTTCTACTGAGGTTAATGGTACGAAAAACAATTATGTCACTTTCTTTCTATCTCTGTCTGTCTGTCTGTCTGTCTGTCTGTCTCTCTCTCTCTCTCCAAAAGGAAACAAAGTAATATGTTTTAGAAACCTGGATACAATGAAATGCTGAACATGTTCCTCACTTTTCTGCACTTCAGTATTGTAAGATCAATTTAAAAAAAAAAATCTACTGCAATATGCTTCTGCTTATCAATAGCTAAGAGTCAGCAGGTTGCTAACTCGCATTATTTAACCCATACTTGACATCTTCAAGCATGCGAGGGATGATTTAATGTATCAAACTGTTTTCACAAGCAACATTAATTCTCACTTGTCAATGGCTAATCCACCTGCCCGAATTCAATATTGCACTATTTTCCTTTACGATAGCTAGCTAGCTTCATCTTCAGATGTAACACCACGAGCAGACTGCACAAGGGCTCAACAGTCACTTATGTCTCTATGGCATGCCTGGGGAAATGAAAACGCATGTACGATGATGCTCGTGTTGCCACGGTAACGCTACATGAGTATATTAGTTCAAGCTCCACAAGGATTGCATCTACCAAATGGCCCTGGGCTCGCGTTTGAGTAAAGATAAGGAGCTTGATGAAAACATAACGAGCAACTACAAAGGGCATCCTTTGAATCTCTAATGTGGGGCAGAGGGGGGGGGGGGTACAGTTCTTTAAAAAAAAAAAACATTTCTCTACCACCCCCTCCTTACTCGCCTCCACATTATACAAACATCCTATTTCTGTTGTTGTATTTCAATATCTTCTTGTCAGCTATTCAGCCTCTGGGACAAATGATACTGGTTATGTCAACTTATGTCAACATGCCTTTGAATAGAGTAATGTTACTTAACCTTATTCCATGCTCACGGTGTTTAAAGGTTGTCCATGTGAATATTAAAACATGAAAGACACAATTTCACACTTGACTATGATATGATATGCTTGAACATGATTTTTGTGTTTCTTCGTGTGCAACATCCTTCAGCCACAGAAATTGAAAAGGGTTCATGTCAATTATTTATTATGAGGATCTTGTCTTCACCATTACGCCATTGGTTTTATAACAAAAATGTAAAACAAAAATGAATTGCTTGCAGTACAAGTTTTAAGCATTTATTTGTTACTGCATGAATACTAACAAGTATAAGCTACATGTATAATCATTTCTATCATTATCAATAATCATCATCCTCAATATCATCATCCTAATCATTATCTGCATCCTCATCTTCATCACCATCCTCCTCCCTCTTCTCGTCATAATATTACTTTGAAAATTTTGATCTATGATCTCTCATTTTAAAATTCATATCAAGACTTAAGCTTTATTACACTTATTATCTTGCTCATGCATATGTACCAGCTTCAAAAGTGATAGTAGAAAGAACAATTACATGGGATTTGAAGGGTTAAATCATTTTCTTTCTGCCGCTTGCAATTTAGACCTTCTTACATGAATCACCTACAATTACATTCTCAAAAGAAGCTCTCAAAATCACCACCCTGACAACTGCTTGCCGTATCTCTATCAGTTGCTATCAATATTCTAGGTCAGTAGAAAAACCATTTTACTTTCTCGTATTCCAAAGAGGCTTGATGAATCTCGACAGATATATTAGATTGCCTCAATATATACCCATGTACATATTCTGACCTCCCCATTCATGATGTGTTCTGCATATTGGAATACAATGTATGGATAATACATTGTGTGTATGAATTTAACTGAGCTGAAATGAATTGAAACAAAATGAATCAAATTGAGTTGTATTGCATTGAATTGAAATAAAATGAGTTGATGTAGTATTGATCGCACTAAATAATCATTCTCCCCAACCAAACCCAGGGCTGAATCAAAGCAGAATTTACATTGTAGAAGACACGGTAAAAATAAAAACATGGATATTGATAGCCAATAACAACCAAGATTAATGATTCATTGATCTTCATCAGAGAGATAGTGCAGAGGGGAGGCAGGGGGACAGACTGAAGAATGGCGAAGATACAAGAGGGGCAAAGAATATGTTTCAACATAGTAGGTGAGAGTATCAGATCAGTGTTAACAATACATTCATGGAGTTATCACAAAGAAAAAGAATGTTGTTGTTATTGTAGTAAGATTGGACTGTATTAAGTGGATAATGCACTGTGTTTGCATCAGAATGAGCATCTATATCATTAATCCCAATTTGAAGGACAAGTAAAATTCACTTTACTGGTACATGTATCTGATAATTTGCACACAAGTTCCTGTTGCTAAATACTCTGGTATATAGAGACACATTTTTTCCTCTATCAATTGCCTTTGTGTTCAATGTGTGGTTTCTCTTCGACAACATCTAGGGCAATTTAAATAGAATCAGGCTTCGTACAATTTGCATTCCTTATCCTCACTTTTATCAAACATATCATTTATAATGTAAGATCGCTCTGCCTCACTCTAAAGATATTCATACCATTGTGTGATATGAAATAAAACATTTATGTTTTCTAATCATGGATAAGAACGCTTTTGCATGAAAACTTGATTTAAGTAATTTTTCATCAGAATGCTTGGAAATAGATGATTCCTCCTCCAAAATCTTTGCATTCGAAGGACACGAAGGACGTCAGCATGGCTACCCTGACTGTAGTAAATCATGAATTGTAAATTGGTAGTTGAGTGCATCCTGGTTAGACCCCTTCAATATTGAATGACCTTCATTTTTTCAACCCAAACATTAGCTTTTATTTCCATTTGAAATACCCTTTGAGGGAATTATCAGCAACATATTCTTTTACTTTATACATGTATAATATAGCTGTGAGTAGCAAAGTGCAATATATGTGTAGACAGTACGGCCTTGAACTTGAACGCATTTAAAGGTACACTTGTTCAGGTGTATGAGTTAAATTAATTATCAATCTACAGCAAAGATGGGTAACAGAGGAAGTTATAGGTCTTGTGTGAATACCATTGAGACACAACGAAATTGAAAGAAAGAATGACAGATAGCACATGAATAAAGTCTATAATTCATGTAGAAATAAAGAAAGAGAAATGAAGAGAATAGTGGAGAAGTGAAGAGGGGTAGAGAGAAGAAAAGAAAGGATAGAGATGAGAGAGGGAAGGTAGAGGAAGTGAGGGAAAGAGCAGGAAAGGGATGATGGGAGAGGGAAGGGAGAGAGTGTGAAAGAGATTGAGATTACATATAAATAATATATATAGAGAGAGATAGAGAAAGAGAGAGAAAGAGAAAGAGAAAGAGAGAGAGAGAGAGAGAGAGTGGCAGAGAGAGAGAGAGAGATGCATAATGTGAAGCCACAGGAAAAATAGATAAATAGAGAGAAAATCAGGCTGGTAAAGTTTAAATTAAGGAAATTAAAATAAGAAGAAATGAACAAGCAACTGAGCAAGAAAGAAGAAGAAGACAGAAACAGAGTGAGAAGCATATTGATAAATGAACAAGAAGAGAAGGGAAGAGAGAAGGGAAGAAGAGGCAAGAAACATGATGATTATAGAAGAAATAATGAATGATGGAATTATATGGTCTACAGAAAAAGTATTCAACTGGATGCAAGAAAGAATAACAGACATTTGAAAGTTGTAGAAGAAATAAACCAAAAATAAATCTGGTTCACATGTGAGGTACCAGCATACCTCGAAGGGGAAAATGAACTTCAATCTACCGTTTATCAAAACAAAATTGATAAATTGGCCGAGTGAGTTGAAATCAAAAGAAAATATATGGGCCAAGCATGTGTTTCTAATCACATATGTGTGTGATTGGCTATGTGTGTGGCTTGATCTCTAGAAATATATACCATCACATATCTCACATTTTGATATGTGTGTTATAATACCATGCAATGAACCCTAGATGCGCTACACTGTTCTTGATTTAGAGAATTAATAAGAATAAAAAGGTATAAGTAGTACTCTCATGTACTATCGTATTACATAGTAAGTTCTCATTTGGAATTTTTCACCCTGCTTACATATTCAACAGATCTTAGACAGAAATGTATATGAAAACAAAACAAAGATATTTGTGGTAGTGTAATAGACTTGGATCTGGGGACAAATAATTATATACTGGTACTGTAACTAGATTTTTCTCTTTCAGGAAATATAAGAATCAGAATATAGCAGTTGTTGGATCATAACATTTGCTTACAAACATACATGTAGTCAGGGATATTCTGAATTACAAGAACAAAAAAAATCAAGGGAAATATAATAATGTAACAGCTAACAACATGGAAAGAGTTTCCCTGGTAGTGACAGCTATCTATATATTATGGTTACTATTCACAAACAGGAAGTCATAATTTTCTACTTTCATACTCTCCAGTATTGGCACTGAAATAGGAATTCCCACAAGCCAATGAATCCAGTGATAATCTTGTGACTCATTCGCTATCTTTTGATACAGATTAAATGGCTCTTATGAAGAGGTGTCGTGGTCAAGTGGATACATCGCCAGACTGGCGATCACCAGGTCCTCAGTTCGAGTCCCGCCGCGGCACTAATGTCCTTTGGCAAGAAATTGATCTACATTTGCCGCACTCAACCCAGGTGATGTAAATGGGTACCTGGCAGGAATTAATTCCTTGGAATGCTAGAGCGCCGTAATGGCATCCGTGCTATATAAAGCCAGGGTAATAATCGGGATCGCCAGGAGCATCAAGTCTGGCAGATACAAGCGCTATACAAGAACCAAATACAGTCAAAACTGCTTTAGCGACCACCTGTATAGAAAGACCACTTGTCTATAAAGACCACATTTTTTGTTTCCTTAAATATGGTTTCTCATTGAAACCTGAACTGAAGGAACCTGTACAGAAAGACCACCTGTTTATAAAGACCACTTTTCATGTTTCCCTTGAGTGATCTTTATATACAGGTTTCACTGTATTATTATTACATGATACAAACTGAGTCTGGAGCTTGACTTACCATCTTCGCATACTGAGCCGTGTGTTCCGAGAGGTCAGAGGCACATGGCTTGATCCGGTGACCTGCTAATACAAGCTCCACCATTGGTACATACATGATGCTTGCATACACCTTCACTGCATTCACCTGCACGGGTAGGGTCAAGGTTTCAACATGTTCTTACAACAGCAACAAATTTGCAATGGATATAAACTCTAATCTAACCATAGGGATGAGGTCATACATGTAGTTACCCTTATAATTTCTGAAGTTCAATTTTATCATTATATTCATCATCATACTGTCTCCTGAACTGCCAATTAAGCCATGAGGTTCAAGGATAACCCGCTCCTTTCTATAGATCAATAGATCAATGCTATCTATATTCACCTAGAGTCTGTTTCTTTACCATGAAGGCTGTTCATAAGGTCAAAGGTCAATTGCTTTGTAAGGGTCAATGTGATGACCATATACATACTGTCCTCTTACCATGGAACCTCTGGGGTAAGCTCTAAGATTCACATCCATGTTTAAAATGTCAATGCTTTCAAACAACAAAGGTCATTGTTACCTTAGTAGAGAGGTCAAAGGTGAAAGGTCATAGTTACTAACAACTCACCAACATTCTGTCCTCCAAGCATGGAACCTTTGGGATAAGGCCTAAGATCCAAGTCCATATTTGAAATGTCGATGCTCTCGATACATCCTTTGAAACCTTGGAACATGTGCTTGATCCTTAGACCATCACGGATATCTGCAGTGGTGTTGAACCCTCCGACAAAGAGGTCTCCCTTCAAAGTCACCATGGAAAACGTACCCTGTATATTTAACATTGTGTGCAAAAAGGAAATAACATTTGAAAAGTTATTACAAGGGTGGTATTCTAATTGTATTACTCATTTGGTTTGGTTTCATCAAAATAGGGTGATCTCTTCAGTTATATGAAAGCTCTTATTAATTTGTTTCTCTTATATCTGTATGTGTTCCCCTCTTATTCTTGTTAGTGTTGTTCATTTATATCTACATGTAAATAAGTTATATGGATCCTTGCTCTTGCAGTTGGGCCTGGAATAAAGTCTTGAATGGATTTGAATGGAAAATGCCCATCTGAGGCAATATTGAAATTCTTTGATCGCAACAGGTTTTACAAATTTTTTATTCTTCAACTAAAGGTTAGAAACGCTCATACTACATGTATGTCTGAAGTGCTAGTAAAACTACATAAAGCAAAGAAAACAATTTTGTCATGCTACGCCACCCAATTAATTGTACTTTTTACATCTAAATCTTACAATAATATCTTGTGTTTTTATAACAGTGACTCACAGAGTTGCAGTGACCTTAGACAGGAAATAGTCAGGTGTTTATTTAACTCCACTCAGCTGCCCAAAACAGGAAAACTGTGAATTTTAATTTTCCCTATGTACTATTATTTGTGTAATTCATGCTGTATAAAAATGTGACAGGTGAAACTAATGGGAGGTCAGATCTATACATCAGTATTGTGTAACTTCAACAATTCATATGTTAAAAGCCATGCAGAAGGGCATAAGATCATACTTTTACAGAAAGCTAACGCCCTTCTGGTTCTAAACAGACAAATTATGCTTGGAATTCTATCTACACGGCCTTCACATTGAATTAATCAATACTACCATTATAACTACCGGTAATGGCACATTGTCATATTTCATAAGCAAGGTTATTTTTCCTGACAAAAATGACCCTTTTTGGAACTACATGGGAAAGTTCACCTTCAACTTCAAAAGTACTCTATAAACATTTCTGGGAATAAAGGTTCTGCTGCCAAATTGTAGGAAACAAAACCTCATGTATAACAGCACGATGTTGAGAATACAAACAATTTGGTGCCAAACATTGAAATACACGGAGTTAGGTCTGTATAGGAGTTACACAGGAGTGCTTTGAATAATGATTTGTGCAATCTACGACAACTTCCTTTTCTTTCTAATGAGAAAATGTCTCAATATTTTTAATGTTCTTAGAACACTTTAGTTGCCATGGTTATGCGGTAGTAGTAGAGGGAGTTATGATGACTTACCGGTGTGGTACCCCTGACCATACGAGCATCGTCTAGTTGGAGCCAACCTTTACGAGCATCTCTACCAATCTTGAGAGTGTGCCATTTGTAGAGGGTGACAGATGTCTGGCTGGTGATCACGGCTGCTCCCTGACCACAGTCAAACCTTCAAGAGAGGATCGAAATCGTATGAGAATGATAAAAAATGATAATAAATATTGCTCATATATGAAGCAGGAGATAGGGAAAGGGGAGGAGAAGAACAAGAAGAAGAGGAAGAGGAAGAAGAAAGTTTAATGTTGACTATGATTATAATGATGATGAATGATAAATTGATAAAGGTAATGATAAGGTACAACAGACAATGACCAGTACTACTCATCTGTTTAAAGCCAGAAGGGCATTGACTATGTTAAAAAGTATATGAATTAATACCCTTCTTTATCCAAACAGATGACATGATGATGACAAAGATAAAGACTGTTGATGATATTGATAGTAATACATCAACATCAACAATGACAATATTGATAGGTGATTATTATAATGTAAGTCATATCGAGCGAGAAATAACACTTGTAGCCACAGGAGAGGAGTCTGTGAGAGAAAGAAAGAAAATAGGTGGAGAGAGATGGAAAGAGAGAGAAAGAGAAAGAGAGAGATAGAGTGTGATAATGAGATGGATAGATAGAGTATGGCGATGAAGAAAACATCAAACAAACGTGGAAGAGAATATTCCATTGGGTTGAAGAAAAGCAAGATTCCAAGAAACCCACTTATAGAAAATTCTGAAGGTGCAGAGAAAAAAAAAGTCAATTTAATTTAAGTTTCTCACTTTCTCAAAACACCCTCACCAATCCAAGACTTTTATGGTAGGCCGACGACGGTGTAATAGAATCTCTTTACAAATTCGTACAGATTGATTGTATCGATTCACTTTGAGGTATCCAAGGCCAGTTTCAGAGTCATTTAGAGGGAGATATAAAGAGAAACCTGGCTAACCGTCCAGTTCTCCACAATTAAGACATCAAGCGTGAGGGGCTCAATTTGTAAACACACTCCGGGCAATGCGGCGACTCTTTCCACCAAGTTCTACACGATTTGTCTGGGTTCAGACGTGCATGCAGCACGTGCATACCATCTTGGAGCCACATTTTATTGATCTCCTTCTCTGTTTGTCTTCCTTTCAAACCATCTCATCGCTTGTTAGCAAAGAGATAACTCATCTTTACATACATGTATCTCTAAATGTGCGACTGAGGTTACACAAAATAGTTGTTTTGATAATGAACTTGTAACATAATCATACAACAGTTCTAAGTTTTTGAACATAGATTTGATATATCTAAGACTTCATTCTATTGATTTATCTACTATCTTTAAATTACTTTTCTTCTTCTATCTGTTTATAGGCAGAAGGGCACTAAGTCTGTGAAAAGTGTTATGAGTAAATGCCCTTCTGGCTCCAAACAGAGATATTTGTAAAATTCTAATTCTAATTGAAATATAAGAAAACTGCACTCTTCTTTTATTTTTATGTAACTCCATTTAACCAAAAATTGGCAAACTTTTTCCACTCAAATTGTGGACAAAATATCAATGATGAACATATATATCTCATTTGTGATTTGATCTGATTAAGTTTTAATGAAGCTCCTTTCCTCATAATTAATTCTATTTTAGATGAGCAACTAACTAAATGATTTTGCATGGAAATAAGTTAGCTTACTCTTGTATTGCTTCTATAACTTTTACTTTAAAATTGAATTAAAATGTTCAGCTTGTTAAATGGCTACATATTACTGCAAGTTCTATGAATCAAAACAGAAGCTGGTCATTAAACTGTGCAGCTACTTTCATCAGCCTTTCATTCAAAGTCATTTACATTGAATTCACCCTGCTGCTTCAGTTTACGGAAGGATGACAAAGCAAGCAATAAATCCCGGTCGTGGAGCCTCATCTTGTTTAGGTAGGCTTGTTACCAATGCATAAATCCAATTAAAGTACTGTTAATAGAGCGGCAGAGATGATGTGGACACACATGCCTATGTTATTATTATACATCATGTCCTAGTCCAGTCTTCATGATGTCATCAATGTCTGTGCTCTATATGGAAGTCATAATGTACCCTGTCTGTATCGGTGTTGTTCCTATATTCGATAACTGGGTTAACCTATGGGTTATTTATTTAGGGCAAGTAGGAAATTTACTAATACACTTAACATATATATATAATGCATTCTGACTATCAGCAAAAGATTTACATTGCTCTTAAACATATTAAACAAGGCAAAATGTTCATCATCAATTATTATTAAAGGGATCCGGTAACTTTGTCTCAGATTCTGAAAAAAAAATTCTGGATCTATCTCATGCTGCAATGATAATTATAAACCTTTAGGTCAGTCAGGAACACCATCACTTTTACAAGCTGATCGCCTGTCTGATTATGAAAATATTTATGATTTGAATTACAAATTTTGAAAAACCTTTACCTGACGGTTTTCATAACACTACAGTCTATTGGGGAAAACGAGTACCAAGTATGGTAAAAACCAGTCACTCAAAGATTTTTAACTTTTTTGGGGCAATTCTGGATCATTTTGAAGCCAATTTTTTTGAGGGCTTCAATATTACACCATATCACAGACACTGATAACACGTAGGGCCGTGTATCTCAGATTTAACATTGTTAAACGATCCCTTTAAACTGAATGAAGAAAGAAAATCTATACCGGTAGTCAATATTAAGGAGGGGGTACACTTTGACCCACAATGCAATAATTTAATCAGGCATGATACCAAGCGTTCAGAATTTTGAATAATGGAACTGGGACAATGAATGACCAAAAGCTGTATAACTGAATAAGAATGTGGATTAGTCATGATTTCTCTACAATCCCCCCTAACACCCACATAATTCTATTTAATAAAGTTTTTTCCAATGCTATAGAAACATCTGTCAAACTTGCCCTAGACTTTTAAAAAAAGAAGGCTTTTCCTGAAAACCACAACACCCACACAACTACTGGACTTTGCATTTCTGATTCCCTTGTGGCTGAAGATACAAAGGATGGTATATATATACTGTACATCTGACTTCACAGGACAGGACATAAATCCAACCACCTCCATATCATAATAATGCAAAAAGAAATTTATGACACTGTTAGGTATTGAGTCGGTGAATCCATGATTTATTTGGGCACCATCATAATTACAATCCATTATGAAGGTACATCACCTTTCTTCATAAGTCAAGACACCACAATTTGACATCAATAGGAGTTAATACCAGGGATTATAATGAAGAATTGATCCAGATTATGATAGAATGGTAATGATAGATAACATTGGCCTAGGGTGGAATAGTTTGTTAACCTTGGCTATGAGATGGAGTGAAAGGCTCTATGAAGGGGTAATAAAGGCTCTTTGGAAGGGGTAAGAATAGCCTTTTTGAGGGGTAATAAACCCAATCCGCAATATATACGGGTGACGCATCTATCATGAAGAAGCGGAACAGGTATACACTTCTTGCTAAAAGGCATCAGGGAATGGGGGTGTTTAAGTAGGTACACTTGTAGCTCAGTACGTTTTACGAACTTTAAGGAGCATACCGGTACATGAAAATGATATATTCCAGTAACTGAACAATACCGTCAAAGAGAATTTGAACATGAGAACGGTTCGTCATTTCACTTTGTTACAATTCATTTCCTGGTCATGTTCGTATAAATGTCAGAAGACTTTAACATTTCATCTTATATAAAATATTGTAGTTTGTTGGCTTGCTTATATGTATAATCCTTACTAAGTGCAATGACAAAATACAGAAGGTATTTTCTGTGTTTCTCTCAGAAGGATAGACAAAACAACATTATTCTCAAAGGTCAGCACAGCTTAGAAAGGATTTTCAAGCAATTTTCAAAATGGACAAAGGTAAGTACAAACCATCTCTAGAAAGAAAGCCTTTGAATAATTCATCACGAAGAGAGAGAGAGAGAGAGAGAGAGACATTGTCTGTAGGGTAAGGGATCTGTAAAAGATCTGTAAGGTTTTCTAAAGGGTGACTTTTAAGCAGAAGCTCTTTGTAAACCACAACAAGGAGATCTGACTCCAGTGTTATGATAGAAAATAATCAGATGACATTGAGTGAAAATCTTCCTATTGTGAGAATTTAGGATATGAAAGATTATGATTGCTTTTTGGAGAATCGTATTGATCTTGAGGCTAAACCCACAAAAATTTTTTGGTACTGTTAAAAGTCATTCTAGAGATGAACAGAATAAAGGGTTCCTTTGAAACGGGGGTGTGATTGATCTTGTTTCTATTAAATCCTAACATTTTTTTCTAGGTAAAGATGGGTTTTTCACCATTCGACAGATATAGTTTAACAAAGTTTACATATCAATAATTTATTTCTACTTCACAACCAAACCTCCACTGATGACGTGAAAGAACATTAATATAACATTAACAGATTGATAAATAGGTGAAAGTTTAACAAAAGAACAAAGAAACATTGTACATGACAAAGGAAGCCTTAATATTGAAGTTGACAAGGCGGCTTTCACAAAGGAAAATTCCATTCTTCACAAATCTTTAAACTAACCATGCATTCCCCTCCAAAATAATAAACTGTGATACTATAGATGAGCTTAAGATGACAAACATTGTAGATGACTAACCTTACGAATCAATGACAACAAATAATGGGAACATCAATTACAAAGAAAATATTAAAAAGATCATGAAAACTATAGGATTATGGTGATGTTTGAAATTGGGTTTTAGTTTAAAAGTGTGGCATTCCTTTAATGTTTGAAAATGTACGTATAGCAATTGTCTCAGAAACAGTCATACAACCGTATAAAGACTACCTGCTTATTAAGACCATGTTTCATGTGTCTGTTGAGCAGTTCCAAGGCTTTGCTGTAACAGATTATCCATTTCAATAACTTCTTTGGAAGGAAATATAAAAAGGTGAACAAAATGAACATACCTGAAGACAGCCTTTCCATCGACCAGACCGACAGCCATGTAATCCCCTTTGCCATCTTCCTCCTGACTAGCAAACAAGAGCCTTCCATTGAGAGACTCCGGCTTGAAGGAGATGGTGATGTAGAAGGACTGGTAGAGCTTGGAGGTGGGTACCGGTATTGAGAGGTAAGAGCTGCCATAGAAACGAGGGAAGCGGATGTTTACAGCTGTACAGGGAGATACAAGATGAAGAACGTATGATAGTATAGTGTGACTAGACAAGACAAGAAGGACTATTAATGATCAGCACTGAAAAGTGCAGGAGATAGACCTCTCGGAACATTGACCCTAAATATCATTCCCTGTTAGTATCCAAACACATAATGTACATGTACCGGTATGTAGAACAGATACAAATATGGTCAACCCCATATACAGAAGTTTTTGACAGTGTATAACATCATTTGACTCATCACATGAATTTCATTGACTTTATAAATGTGCTTTATAACTGTTTCATGAAAAGATTAGTCTGTCATTGTTACCATAATGAGCCTATTCCATACGTAGTGACCTACAAAGATAACCAGTTCTAACTCAATCTGGGTAAGATGTGAAAGTACTTGGGTGGCTAAAATTGCAAAGATTTAATGTCAGCAAAACAGTTTACTTTCACCTAGCACTAATACAGAGCAACTTGATGTACCATTTTGTTTTGCCACAACTTTCCCTCAGCCACTTTACCACACTAACCATGAATCAGGATCTTTATGCTTGAAGGTTAAATTCATATAAATAACCATTTTCAAACTTTAACTGTTTTTCGTCCTCATTACTCAAGATATGTTACTAATTGACAAAAACCCAATACGTGCAAAGGCAGACAATTATGAATGTGTACATGTACTTACATACATTTGAGTAAGTCATAACAAACATTACAATACCATTAAATCATATTTATAAGAACAACTTTGTTTTCCTAATAGAATACCCTCTTAATATTTCATGGAAGTTGCATATTGCTTCTGCTACATTTTAAGCTCAATCTCATTTATTTATACATGACAGACTGTCACAGTATTTGATGTTTTAAAAAGCAAAAGCCATAGTTCGATGACATCTAGAAGGCAAAGTATGCAAGCATCGGAAGCTAATAATACAGGTCTTTATTACATTGGCTTCATCTGCCTTCAAAGCCAGTAAATTGATAGGAATTACCTCACAGACCAAAAGTAATCACTCTCTTGATTAAATTCATTTTTGTGTTTAGTTTGTGGCAATCAAATTTGCTAGACCCTCCGTCGTAATAAATGAGGAAGAAATGAGAAAACAAAATATGCTTCTTCAAATTTCATTATCAGCTTGATAGCATTGGCAATTTGACCAGATCTATCCGGAATGTGGATGCCATAATAAATGTGATCTCCTCTGAACCATAAAAAAGATGGATATTGGAATGGCACAATTTAGTGATACAGTCATATGGACTTTCAAATGCATTAAATAGAAGGATTACATTTTCTTTGGAAATTGGATTTGTTACCTAGGGTGCCATTTTGAAAAATTATTTCATCTTTATGGTAGACACAGTCCAAGCCTTTTTTGTGCCATATGTTACTGACCACATCTAAGTAATTAGTAAATCTGATTATTGTATGAGGTTTATATCCCTACAAGAGTGGAGATCAGACCAAATATAAAGTGAAATGATGTGTTTATTTATGTTCAGAACTCCGCTTCATAATGTATGCGAACCCTAATAGCAACGTACATCAGATTTTGCCCATTGTGGTTTTTATTGGCATAACAAACTGTAAATTGCAAATTTCGCTAGGGTTTACCTACATGTCAACCAATTAAGTTGCTGTCTACCAATCATTTAAGTTGCCACGATGGCACAGTCCATTGAGGAATAAAGAGCTTATAGATTTTTTTTTATTAATATCCCCCTCTAAAGCAAATATAAAATATGTTATCAGAATATGAACTCTGGCATCCACACCCATTTACCTCCCTCCCTCCCCCAACACACCCATACAGAAAACTGTTCTCTCCTATTCTTATTATGCAGTAGAGGAGAAAGAAATATGATTCAGTAAATGCTTCATAAAAAGCAATTTTATTTCTCCTGTAAGTAAATTAATTGCATAAGAGGAGACGAGAATGATATGGCAAACATGCAAACATATCATCTATAAACGTATCCTATTCTGTGCCAGAGTTCTCTCTCTCTCTCTCTCTCTCTCTCTCTCTCTCTCTCCCTCTCCCTCTACATTTCGTGTACAAATAACGCCAAAGTTTGTTTTTCAATTATCATCTCTTCGTCGTTGGCTGATACGTGCCTTCTCTCTAAATTGGCCTCCTGTGGTAGACAGATGATCTGGTGTGGATGATGCCTAGTCTTTTTGAGAGAGACCATTTTTCTCTATTTGCATTCATGGAAGTTGTTTGAGCTGGCTGGAAGAATGCTTCATTGACATGAGGACATTGAGATAGGCAATGAGGAAATAAGGGATATTGAGCCCTGAATATCCATTCACAAGTGTAGACTAATACCAACTTTTTTTAATTGTATGTTATGACAATTTTAATTTATGTTGTTTGCATATATTGTCTATTTTATATATTTCTACATCTTCTTTCTCTCTTTTGATTCTCTGCTCTGTCTCTCTCCCTCTGTCTCTCTCTCTGTCTCTTTCCCCCACTCCTCTCTTCCTCTTTCTTTCATTCTCTCTGACTCATTGCCTCTCTCTCTCTCTCTCTCTCTCTCTCTCCTCAATCTATCTCATGGTTAAATTGCTGTAAGACACAAGCACTCTAAAAGCATCAGGTAGAAACGTCACAATCTGAGACACTACTCAACATTTGTGTACATCCCACCATCTTTCCCTGACCCCGATGCAAAGAGCGTCCCTCTCTACTGTGGTGGAGAATACGAGATTGAGCTCCAAGACTAGGACAGGTCGGCATAGAGATAGAGAGCATGTTAAGTGAGAAGTTGATGGAAGGAGGGATGAACTAAATAATCTGGGTTTTAATATTGATCTGTGAGTGGGGATGAACATAATGGACAATCCAAGGTAAGATTACAGACGTTCCGTGCAGTCCAGCACACAGAGAGGGAGAAAAAGCAAAACAATTGCATGGTATCTCCTTTACGCTAGTGCACTTTTAAGGAAGAATATTGATGAAAAAACACTCATTTTACATCTATCCCTGAACCTGTTTGCAATAGCAGCACTTAGCGCTACTTTGTTTGAAATGCATCCAACTTTTCTTGATCACCGATCTGTAATCATTGTAAATCTGGTTTCAGAAAAGTTTGAATATAGTTGATGAGGATAAACCCCATGTGTAGCATTATTTAGCAATATCTGCCTAACATATCTTTGGCCTCACATCTAGTGCAATGCCATAATTTATATGTGACAGTTGCATTTT
Source organism: Hemicentrotus pulcherrimus (assembly GCA_003118195.1). Taxonomy (NCBI): domain Eukaryota; kingdom Metazoa; phylum Echinodermata; class Echinoidea; order Camarodonta; family Strongylocentrotidae; genus Hemicentrotus; species Hemicentrotus pulcherrimus. The sequence continues at coordinate 83,734 of BEXV01000640.1, read as the reverse complement.
TTATATATCCCTTGGGGTTATAGTTACAGTTATTCATAAAATTGTTTTATAGCTACACGACTACACATCTTTCAACAAACTTTCAAAAATGCTATTGGCCTGGGTGCATGAAAATAGATACTTTGAACATATAGATTTTTCACCTTTAACCACCAGTGACTTCTCTTTTGTGGAAGGTCTCCTGAAGTTAAGTAGAAGAGGACAGATAAATGAACAGTATCAGACAATGTCAGATTAGCAATTGAAATACGAGGATTTGGGGAATGGAAGGAGTTATCTAGCATCTGAATTGAAGGGGATGGGAATGGCCATTAAGGAGGTACATTGTACCCTTTCATGTACCTAGCTATAAATCACTGCTTTCATTGTATACAAACAGGAGGCTAAGTGATCTAGAAATATCAAACATCATAAATCATCACTGTCCCCATTTGCCATAAACAATAGATATTCCACTGACTTCTTGCTCTCTCTTTAGATACAATCTCATATACCCCGCTTAGTCAGGTAATCTAAGAGCAATTGGGATCAGAAGAGGGTAAATCATAATTCAAGAGGGGCTTTTCTGCACCCCTGATATCCATTTTGGAGTGTTATTAACCCTTACAGTGTCAATTGGGCAAAAAGAATTTCCGTTTTGATTTAATTAACATTTGGAGTGGACTATTAGGCTATTATTATTATTTATTATTATCAAGTTTAAAAACATGTATCATACATAGGATTTCACGGGCTGAATTGTAATCCTCTTTTCTTTTGTAATTGGTTAGTTCTCTGCAAAATATTTCTTCATATCAACCATCATAATCATAAAACTGATTTGCATTTTACACAAAAAAGGACAGGCATTTTTATACCACATTATTTCACTTTTAAGCTAGGATGGAGATTTAACCCACTAAAGCATAACATTTCCTGTGAAAGATTACTAAAACCACCTGCTATTTTCCATTCACCCTGTGTAACAGATTATGAAACAGTCTACTCGGGCTTCGATATTGAGAAAGATTGTATGAAAGAAAAAGCATTATACAACATGACTCAGCAAATCATGCATATTTAATACATTTCTCAATGCAGTACACCTCAATGCTTCAAAGTCCGTGTTTGGCTCGTGAATTCCCAACAGGATTCAAAACCTCACACTTGAAGTAACATTGATAATGCAAAAGGCCTCTTATATGATGAAGCTGGTTCAGTACATTTCCAACTAAGGTTGTTGAAGTCAAAGGCTCCTTATGCAGGTTCAGTACATCTGAAATGATTCCGTATCTAATATACATATAGAGAGCTAAAGTAGTTTCCCCCACAACTTGAGTACCTCTACATGACCAATATTTGTAAAAAGCGAATTCCAATTCACATCAATGAAATCATTCACTGTAATTCAAGATCAATGAATAAACACAAGACTCAGAATGATTTCTTGTCACACTTGGCGTGCAGCATGCCGTAAGCCAGCGCCAGTGAGATACTTCTGATCATGTTCATAGAGATGGGCATTTTTAAAGGTTACCGTCTCATTAACACCTTTCTGCTTTAATGGGTTAATATTCCCCTAGAGTGCACACATGATAGTGTGGTATCATGTTTCATTTCATATCATAAATGAGGCCTTCATCTTGGAATGCATGACTGTCAGGGCACCGTCTCTTTTCTTCTATGCAATACCTGGAGAAGGTAGATTGTAATGTGCCTGTCAAAAGGGTGGAAGTACATTTTGGGTCAAATTTATACATTTTTCCAAAAAATTGCTCAAGCAATAAGCTCTCACTTTAATAGATGATGTAAAGACTGAAATGGGTTAAGAGGATTGAAAGAAGGGGAAACTGTCAAAAACTTTGGAATATTTGTTTTCTGCAAAAAGTCCTTCCCTTGTCCATGTGTGTCCTTTCTGCTCATACAGGATGTGTTGGACTAACCTTTCAGATTTAGTGAAAGAGTTGGTGGGTATATGTAAATTTACCCCCAGGATCAAGCTTTGGATTTTACCAAATCACTTCTTTCTACTCAACATGGAGGTGCCAATGATGGATATGGGATACTTGAATATCAATATCTGTTGCCTCACAAACATTTCAAATGGCATGTGCAAAATCTGTCCAAATTGAATTAGCAGCAAGAAATCTAACATACACATGTACCAAAACACGTGTTAGAAAATTGCAAAAGGGATGACAATATTTCATTTTAAATAAGGCCAAAACTTGTGGACAGGGATTTCAAAACTAAAGCAATTTTGTCAATTCCCGCCATTATAAGGATAGATTAATGCACTATTCAAAATGAAGAGAGGCTTCACAAAGGAAAGTAAAACCTTTCTTCCTTCCTCAAGCACTGGAAGTTAAATTTGGAGAGAAGGGTGGATTTATATTAATTTGATTGCCCCAATTTCAACCATGCTCACTTCAAATAGTAGGATTAGTGACCTAGATGTGCACATAATAATCATTGCAATGAAACTAAAATACCAATATCTTTTCTGCAGACCCTTGTGGTATGCAATGGAAAGGATTTTGCTTCTAAATTAACAATTTGCCAGTCTATTCAATTAGGATTTTCCTCTCCATGCTTCCAAAATGATAGTTTGTTCAAATTTCTGTGATTCATCATTAAATGTGTTATTTTACTTATTATTGTTGAAAACAAGTCCATCATATATCATCATGAACACTTTGGATCCTGCCCTTATGCATACACTACATACTAAATACCCAAAGAGACAAGCATTGTAAAAAACACATTTAGTATTGAATGGGTTAATAAGATTTCAATTATATCATCTGAACAAACTTACAACCTGTTCTGTTCAGAACCAAAAGAGTGATATATGTATGTGCTATAGTACATGCATATTGGTTAATGTCTTTCTGTCTCCAAACAGATATGTTCTATCTGAATATCTGACATATTCTGTGTCTGAACTGACGTCTAAGGAATGAGAAATTCTCTGATTTAGGCCAAATTCATGATGGTATAAAGATACTAGCCTGCAGACATGCTTAACCTCAGGTGACCATTACAAACACATGTTGGTTACTAGACCTTATAATTATGGAAAATAATCTTCCATCACTCAACTGCTCTCTTCCATTCCATCTCCAACTCTTACTCTCATCCTCTCATCTACTCTCTCTCTCCCTCTCTCTCTCCCTCTCTTTCTTTCTCTTCCTCATCCGATGTCTCTCTATCTTTCCCCTCTGTCTCTTTCTTTCTCCTCCATTTCAGTCACTTTTATACTTTTTCCTGCAATGTCACTCTCCCTCTTTGTTTCTTATACTATCTCTCTGTCCCAAATCAACTTGTTCTGTCTCATTCTCTCCCAAATAGTTTCCATTTTTTAATCATTTTTTCTATCATTTCTCATTTGCATAATTTTTGTGTGGCTCTTTTCTCCTATATCTTGATTTAAACATCACCATTATTTATCTTAACTTTGTTATATATCTAACTCACGATTTCATTCCCTCCTTAGACAATACTCAACATTTTGATCATATTTTAAAAAATAATTCTTTTAAACACTTCATACCAACTACACTTTACAGGAATCATCTCCCAATGTAGTCTTCAAACCCTCTTTTCTAGGTTTAGCTTGCCTTTTCTCTGTATTCTGTTTTAATCTTTCTTTTTATATCTATCTCACTCACTATCTATCTCTAGGTCTCTCTCTCTCTCTCTCTCTCTCTCTCTCTCTAGCTCATCATCTTCATCATTTTCCTGAACTAACGTGATCATTGAATTTGCTTCCAAAATGGCATTCTTGTAATAGAGCTGAGGCGATGACAAGCTGGTAAATTCTCACTAACAATATTGATTTCTCAGACTAACCCAATTTGGCGGAGTTTCACCGAGTATAAATCTCTCTGCCTATCATAAGCCAATGTGATGATGCTATGCTGATGTACTGTAGCAGGAGTGAGTAGATTGAATTTTAAAAGATAATAATTCAATCATATAACTAATATGACTCTAATATAGGAGATAGGACTCTTAAAATTAGTGTGAATTCTGTTAAATAAGAATGTAAGTCCAAAAATTCACAAATCAGGCTAGTTTTCTAACTTTGTATTAAACATTGTATGCCTAGCACAAGGGCATGTTTGCAGTGATTTTTTTTTCTGTATTGACATGTCAAAAAGTCCCTTGCTAGAACAAACACCCTTCTGCCAGCAACATGACGATTAGCTAAAAGGGCTTTGGAACGATGAATGTCTATTTTTTCTTCAAATATTTCATCAATAAATACCTCCTTAAATCTTTTTGATGGCTAGGCACTATATCTAATCTCTATTGATGTATTTCAAAGAAATGAGAGCAATTATTGCAGTTTTTTTTAGTACTCATTAGGCAGCAAATCACCCCAAACTGACTTTCATAGCCACACATATATCTTATGTATTTTCCATTGGGAGCCAGAAGGGCACTAACTCATAATACATTGATACAATAAATCTCTGATTATACATATACATATATCATATACATCCCCTATAAAAAGTGATGACTTGGACCAAGTAATGATTAGTCAAAGAGGGATAGCAGATCAATTTAAAAAAGTGTGATACACCTGCCAGGCAACATTTTCTTTTTATCAAGGCCAGTTAAATCAAGCATTCTAATGTGTCCCTGACTTTTAATGTAATCAATGTGGTGGAATTAAGGAAGAAAATAATGTGTCAACATCTAATCTCCTGTACAGCTCACACTTCATCCTGTTAACCCGTGAAAAATCTGTTTAGAATACCTTGACACCCTCCAATAGCCAGTTCAGACTAAAAAGAATATAAAGAATCATCGTAGAGCCAAAGGGGGTGTGCTGACTGGATGACGATGACGTCATTAAAAATATATAAAGAAACTAGTTTTGAAGAGGTCAGTTGACACGAATGCTGGCCAATCAGCAGCGTATGCTCACAATAAGCCCCGCCTACTTATTAAAACTTCATACGATATGATGTTTGCAGATTGCAGCAGGACCTTGATTCTTTATCATTTTGTTTTTGTTTGAAACGATGCTCAAACATGTTTTTTCTCTGTATGACGTTTCATGTTGTATAGCTATGCAATTCTTGTATAGCTATACTATCAAAACTGGCAGTCTGAATGGGGCAAGTGTTTCTCTGTGTAGGTCAGGATCGAGGATAAAAGTATAGTAGCTTGGCTCATCCTCTATGCATCATTAACCTCCTGTGTAGAGAATTGACATGGGCCTATTCTCACGGGTTTCCGTGGCGATGGGGCAAGCTTGAAGATGGTGGAAATGAAATTAAGTCAGTCACTTTGGAAGCAGGTGTCTGTGTTATTTCAACCATAAAAAGGTCCCAATTGTTGGCAGCAAGAAGGAGACTACATGTATGTCTACAAAATGCCTATCAATGTAATGTCCTTTTATCTCTTAACCAACAAATCTGGAATCAATTTCTATTCGGTTAGATAATGTACCAACCTAGCAGATGTAGCAACTATTGCTGCTGTTTGTTTTTCTTCACTTGGTCACTTTCTTATTCAACTTTATATTGATGTTCATCTAAGTATAAAGAAGAATATTCAAGATAATATTACACTATATATAAGAATTAAAAAAAAAAGAAAAGAATTGATAGTGTCCTTAAATCTCAGGTTTTCAAACCCGTTATTGTAATGACCCTAAGATTCACTCTTCCAAAGCACGTTTAGTGGCTAAAAGCTATTTTTGTGTATGCCACAGCTCTTATACTCTTTCCTGTATCTTCTCTTACATCAAAAGAAGGGCTCCATTTCAATATTTTATGCTTTCCAATATTGCACAAAACAGATGAAAAATGAATAACTATCATGGCCCTAAGACACAAAAGGTACATGCATCAAGCCTGTTGCCATGGATCGGGTAGACACCTTTTTATTCTTGATAGGAAGCTTGTTCTATACTTCAAAGTGGGCATACAGAAAGACACTTCATAAGAAATATCAATCAGTTCAGGGTTTATTTTAAGACAAAGTCTATCCATGGCTTTCTAATTAGCAAAGGTCAAATCCTTAGCTTCCATGATGGAGAAAAAATCCTTAGCTTCCATGATGGAGAAAATATTCATTAGTTGACAAGCTGACCTCTGGATTATGACTTCAAAAAAAGAAATTCACATTTCTATCCCTTTTTTCTCTTATCCCAAGTATAACTCATATATATCCACATCATCATCAAAAATTCATATAATTTGTTTGGAGCCAGAAGGGTATTAACTCATGTACCTTTACGCTCTTCTGGTTCTGAAAATATGATAAGGAACCTACAGAGTCATCAATAACTGCAATGGTCAGCTACCGAACCATCATGCAAAAGCTGCATAAAATAGCTGACCTCGGTCTGGATTATGGTTTTTAAAAACCAATTTTGGTTACAGAAGCCATTTTTCCACATCCTGTACGGTACTGAAAGCTAGGTCATTAGCTCAAATGATTTGACAGGGATTATGGGTTTTAAAGCCTTCTGAATGTGGCATCTACTGAAGATATGAACTGACTATACACATGGACAAAATATTATTGTGAGTTTCACAATGGAAATGTGGGTTTTTAATCATGTAGTTGATAGCTATATACCCTACTTGCATGTAGCAACAGGAGGAAGATGGATGAAATGGGAACTGCTTAAAACTGGTGTACCGTTGGGAAGTGTTCATTAACATATTTAACTATTGAAAAATGAGTTTTAAGAAGAGAAAAATAATAAAATCTGGAGGTGTGATGCACTAGCAAAGTACTATCAATTCTCAAATACCAGCTCAATTTTTTCCCAATAATTTTTCTTGAATAAATGCACACCCATTCCAACCCAGAAAAATATAAGTTGGATGAACCCAAGTATGCATTACACCCCTCTGAGTCTCTTTCCCATCCCCTATTCAGCTCTAGTAGCTGATCTGGCATCATCTCTTGGAACAAGAGCCCTTGATGGGAAGCTGGGACATGTAAGGTTACAGCAAAAAAATAAAGAAATAGTGAATTTCTAGGCAGGATAAAATATCCCACTCCAAGGTTTCATAGCATCCAGTTTCATACAAGCCAGCCGCAACATCGGACTTGAGAACATCATACTTGAGAACATCTCAAACGGCACCTTAAAAAAGAACTACATTCCATTCTCCGCCTCATTTTCGATTTCCTGCAGTTTCCTCCCATTGATTCTCCATCCCAGGTTGCCGTGGTAACGGATAATGCTACGTGACATGAATGGTGAAAAAAACTGCAGAAAATGGTGATCAAATTTGTGTAATGGTGCGGGAGATTGAATGTGTTGGTGGCTCGTCATAGTCTGCATGCCTTTTTAATTTGAGATCGATCATCTGTAACTGATAGAGGTGAAAAATAGTCTCCTTCAAAATATCAGAAGAGGAAAATGGGTCACCTTCGAGAAAACAGGTCCACGCTTCAGAGAAATACTTCTTATATACAACGTGTGGAAATGGTCATGAAAACATCAATATCTATTTAATAGTTTGATTATACATCTATATCTTATTCAAACAGCTCGCTTTATATATCTAATTTTAACTCTTTCATTCAGTTTTCTTGCTTCATTTTCTGTCCTTTTACAGCCATTGAACTTTGACAATGAGTCTGCTTTTATTATTTTCCAAATGTTATCTAGTTTAACTGATTGGAGTTCTTTCTTGCATTGGCATGTGTTTTTCCCTCTTTGCTTTAAAACTAGAAAGAAAGAATTGTAAAAGTGCTATCAATCTAGGTATACTATTCCAAGGCAGACATAGGGATTGATAATATTACAAACAAAAGAAAATTGAAACTAAAATAAAATAAAAAATGAATTGAACTACACACCTTAGCTTCCATTGTAACATTGTATTAGGAGAAGATGAAAACATTGCCCCCACCATGGATGATATATTTCATAATTCGTTCCTTCTTTCTCTTTATTTCTATCTGTTCTCCCACTCTTTTACCCATTTCACCTAATTTTTCTAATCTCCTCCTTCTATAGTATACCCATGCCGCCAATAAGCCTCCCTCCCGCTGCCACGGCATAATGGTCTCCCTTCCAATCTATATGGTAATCTCTTCCTGATCACCTTCCTCAAACATGCATGATTCAAACTTGCAAATTAACTTGCAGATCAACGCTGCTTAAAAACCAAACCACTGAAACCAATCTCTTTCCAAACTTTCATAGTTAATACATCGGATATGCATGACTCTGCATGTGTACCTATACCCTAAAGCAAGTGTAACATATTGTTAGGACTCATAAATTCAGACGTTCCTTTCCCTAGGATATCACTATTGTAGCTGGAATAAATGTGATAAAGCTTATATCTTCTCAGAACTATATATATTGATCAATGCAAGACAGTTTTTTTTGGAGAAGATATAAAGTTATCTATCTGGAATAGATCATGTTGTCACAATCGGTTCATGAAAAGAGGGAAGAAAATTCTACTCCAACTTCATGAGCAACATTGTCATACTATAGCAGTTTAAATAAACTGAATTACCCCTTTGAATACTGAGCCCAAGATAACATGAGATGAATTAATACTTTTGAAGTTTTAACATATTAAATGAAGCCTATACATTTTCAGCCTGAGATACCTCCATACAAAGACAGACAATTTTCCTTTGAAATACATGTTTTGTGAAAATAAATTCCTCCACACTTCATGGCATCATGCAAAGAGCTTGCCATTAATGGTGACATTTATAAGACCTGTTGATGATATATGTATATATATATATATACGTCTCTAGCTGGAATCTACTGTATGAACAATGCCTGCTATATCAATTTGAACACACTTCCAGTACAGTAAAACCTATAAATTGAGTAGTGAAACAGGTATCTTGGCTTTAATGCTATGTGTGAAGACTTTAATTGCAAGGTTTAAAACCATAAAACCATAAGATGAATGTTTTGCTGCTTTCATTTTTTCCGGATTAAAAAAGAGAGTTATTTATCAATGTTATTGTCAACCATGGAAGAACACTTTTTTCCACAATTCATTACAAATGTGAATGGATGCCTTTAAAGAAACTTTCTGGTGGCAGCAGGTATCGCTTACATCGTATTAGAGATATAATTATACAAGTTGATATCAGAGGAGTGACTCATCAACAAGTACTGGGGAGTCATCTTTAGGGTTTATGACATCATTATAAAAATCTAATTTTGTCACAGATCTCAGATATCTTTTCTACATGTACCAGCACATTGAATTTCAGAACACAGGTACACATAAATAGTATACTTTACAAACGGAATGTGCTGATATCAGTACATTTTGCTAAGACCTTTTACATGCATTTGTAAGTTAAAAATAGAAAATAATTAGTAGACCTTGAAGGACTGTTTGAAAAGGCATAATGGTTTTATGCAATGAAGTATTATAATAAAGGTGAATGTCTACAAATAATTATTCCTGCAATGCGAATCCAGCTCGATCTCTCTATCCTCCCTTTTCCGCTCCTCCCCTCTCTCCCTCTCTCTTTCTCTCCCACTCTCCTCTTCTCTCACTTTCTCTCTCTCTCCTTCTCTCCCTCCCCCTCCCTCTCTTACCCCACTGGGCTGTAGCGGAAGGGAGAGCTTGAAATGGCGTCTTGCATCACATCGTCTCTCGTATAAAACGTCACACTCTAGAGAAACAATGGCAACCCCCTCCAGGCTAGTGATGCAACCCTCATCTTCCGTTTTCCTAGAGGAACGCTCTTTCTCCCGACACACACGTATCGTCCATTGGATTGTTTTTATAGGCCTCTTACAAGAAGCCCTCCGCCGGGGGGTGTCACGTATGTAGGTTATTTATTTCTGGCAAGTGTGACATTTTATTTAGCCAAATTAACTTGTCATATTGACTACAATTATGAGATGGAATGCAGGCACGGTTCAAGTTTTAGAATGTTTGTCGCTCAAAGGCACACTTGGTAATTTTGCATGGCCTTCTTCGCATTACGCAGCTTGTACTTGTACTGTCTCCACGCCGTACTATTCAACGTTATTAAAACAATCATACAGCTGCTTGCGAGAGATGGTTTGCATTAGCAAGACTTTGATCACGAGCATTCAGAACACCATATCGATTTAAAAATCCTCTTCTTAATTGTGCGTAATGTAATGTTAACAACTTTAGGAGAAGATTCAACTCATACAATGTAAATCAAAACATAATCATGACAGTTGTATTTGTTTCCAACAAAATGCCTATCAACCACCTCAGGTATACACTGCAAATTTTCTTCAACTTAAAGGCAATAATACTGATTCCAGTCAAAGAATTTATGGGGACATATGTTACATGTATCATGTACTTAAACTGAACTAAAAAGATTTTCTTGCATGTTGTGTAGGCCTTAAGTTTAAAAAGAGAAGAAGATAGTTTGAGAAAATTAAAGTTAATCAGATACATACCCCCAATTATTATATCATATCAATTATCATATCATGTGAGTAACACTTTAAGTTTAAAGTTAAAACATCTACACTTCATTTCATAGTTTTTACAACTTGAAGTCCTCTTTACGATATGTTTTATATCCATAAATGAAACTCAAGAACTTCTAGTGACCCCTCATTACTGTACCCATGCTGTAATACTTCCAAAACTAATAATTAGAGCCTTCCCCCTCTAATGGCTAAGCCCATGTACCGACTGTTGAAAGTAAACTGATCACGTTTCATCGCTATGTCAGGTTTGAGTATCGGAGGTACCCTGTGTGTTGAAAGCTTGTATGATTAAGCCGGTGTCGTGAGCCCCTCATTTGTTTTCCTAACCTGCTAGCGTGATACCCCTTTGGCATGCCTGAGTTGCACCAGTGTAAACTTCCCCCTCACTTGGTCATCACTTAGATTGAGATGGAAGACAGTCATGTTTGCCGCGTTTATTTCTGGTGATGTTCAGAATTGACTTGTGTTCATTTCTTAAAAATATTCTACTATTGCATTTGTTCTTGTTAAGTTGTATTAAGTATGAGAATGATAGAGAAATAAGAGAATTGTATTTTTCACATGATCTACACAAGTGTCATCATACACATGGGACCCTTCAATGCCGTTCTGGGTTTCTGAAGATGATATCTATTTGATTTCATTATCACAGCACATTTGTAGCAATTATAACCCAATAGCAATTACTTTAAAATAATCAACCTCATGCAATTTCAACAGCCTTGTGTGTCACTTATTGAAATGTGCAATGTGACAATGGCGTATTAATTAATCTGAACATACTTTTTATATGGGACATACAATAGAGTATTGATATTGCTCTCCAGTTGATTTTCTTTAAATAGTTGGGATTGTGTTTTTTAGCTTTTAGCTTTTACTGTTTCCACTCTGGCAACACATTTTCCATAAAGTGAGAGTACCAGGTTACACTTCAACATCAAGTACTTGATACACACATAACTTGCACCATAGTGACTGACTGGATAGATACCCTGGAACATGAGGTTGGATCATGTCATCTCAGAGAGCTGTTCAGAGTGCCATCAACATGGATACCGCAGTTAAAAGGTCCACGCCATGGGCGCCCCGATTAATTATTTACAGTTGGAAGATAATTTATGGCAAGTCCAATGCCCCCACATGCAAACAAACCTCTCCAAGATGATATATATATCTATACATATATATCCAAGCAATCATAAAAGTGGGTCCCTTCCATTTAGGAGGACTGTAACTCAAATGACTTCTGTTGGGTATCTATCTCACAATGAACCCAGAACACTTAAAGGGAAGATCCAGAAAACTTAAAGGGGAATTGATCTCTTCCAGCAATCCAGGGTGGTGTATTTCACTGGATTTACTACCATAAAGTGCTCAATACAGGCAGATCATCAAGGATCGTTTGATAAAGGGGCACAATTGTGTAAAAAATCTCTGAAAATCCCGTTCTAAAAGTGTATTCTTGGCGAGATGAAACTAGTCCTCAAAGCAAAAGGCAAAAGGCAACAAAACCCCCCAAATCACAAATTTGACAAGGGAGGGGAGCCATACGTGTCGCCCTCCCTCATCCATTCTCTTCTGCTGTACATCGAACAGAATTTGATTCACAAGATATGTATTACTTATCTGTATAATTTATAGCACATCTATTATTCACTTTAATCGTCTCCATGAGCTGTATTTTGTACATTGACTTTTTGACTTACATTGACTACGGTATACCCAAGTTGTTTACACCAATATCTTGAGTAAAAAATGTCATCTGATTTCACAAGACCCATCTGATCTTAACATTTACCAGTAACTAATTTGTGCATTAAAATCCAATCCAATAGTCAGATAAAGTCTAGCTTTTAATTGTTCAACAAAGTATATGTTGCTTTTTGGGGCTGGTCATGCCTTCTCTTGTAATATTCAATAAATAAATTATGTGATATAAAAATACTGAATGAGCATCCAGTCATTAGCTTAGTTTGTGACAATTTTATCTCCTCATATCAATATAAATACGAAAAAATATGCTAATAGCATCTTTATTAAAGAATTTTTACACGAAGCAGTATGCAGGTACTTTTTTGTTTCTTTGTTGCACTACTAAGACTTAGTATGTGGGACAAATGCTTCCCTCCTCAATGCACAGTGCAATCTGGATATCACTGTTGAGAGAAGAGACTATACTATCCTATAGGAGATTTGCGCTAAATGATTGACATTAGCATCCAATCTCTCAACTCCTAACCAAGTGGACCAATATCACCAAGTACAAACTTACTTCCATTTCAAGCAATAATCAATCATACGTGCTACCCCTAGTGCCTCAAAGGGGACTTGAGTGCGTGTGCAGAAAGTCAACAAATAGTTCTTAGGGATATTAGAGACACATCGCTTCATCCACATCAAGTGGGAGACTGATGCTGCACTGAATGATGTAACTCCCGAGTCCCGTCGAGTTGGAATTGATACTCAGTAAAAAGGAAAAATTTATCATTTGAATGATGAGCTGGAAAAGAATTTATCATTTGAATGATGAGCTGGAAAAGAGATTACTAGCTAATGTCAAGGCAAGGGATCAAAGACAATGGATTTTTTTACAAAAGAAGGTGAAACAATGTACATTGCTTTGCTTTTAGGTTCAAGCTATGCAATAAATTAATAATGGTGATAAAACTTGAATTATGAAGCCAATATACTTATAAAGTCATTATCATTGAAACAGTATCATTTTGATACTATTGAGTTCTTGGTTCGAGTGCACAAGAGCTGTGCTACAGTGCTAGAAAGATAAATGACCAGAGCAAGCCATCAAGCAACAAATGGTAACAAACGTCGTGATCTTTTAGATACCTTATTGACCACATTGCGAGACAAACAAATATCACTAGCGATATTATTTTTGAAACAAATGTTATGTTTATGTCGCCGTCCTTCACAAATTTTGCTATATTCTTCTCTTTGCTGAACAAAGTGAAGAGAGCACCATGTTCAATATCATCACTGTTCAACAATCAAACCAACACACAACTGGTATGAAGATCAGGGGGCATTAAGTTCAAATTGGTTGTAAAGCTTTGATACCAGACCAATTCTTACTCCCCCTCATTTCCCATGGCAATATCCCCTAGATCCCTATTCTCACTATATAAAAATACATCTAAACAAAAATCCATATAAACAGTATATTAAAGTCTACTTCTCTGAACCTATTTTGGGGGATACCCGTATGTAAGTTATATGCCTATTCCTTTATATGATATTCCTACCTTATTATGCCCCATTTGCTATATGATTATTTACACATTTTTTATTCTCACAAACTTTGAAGAGAGTTCTTGTAGTGCGAATGCTCTGTCTGTATCATAACGCACTATCTATAGCACTTGGCGAATCATATTGCTCTCATCGCATCGTTATCACAAATATTGGGTTGCCAACGAGCCAGCTACGATTTGCCCCGTTTATTGCAACCACCCAGCAATGGCTAACCAGATACCATGCTCATATTCTGCGGCGGCGGGGCGGGAGTTGATTGTCGGTCTGGAATGATGTCAGGTGAAAAGTGACTGTTGACAAGACATATTGATAGGGGAGGTATGATTGATAAATTATGGGTGCATTTGGTGGCCTTCCCTTCCGGAGGTAAAGAGATATGTAAGCATTACTCATGTATGTTCTCCTTCAGGCAAAGCTTTCCTATCAACCATCCTTCAGCGTTTTGAAAGGATGCATGGTCTTTAATTTGATTATTGTGTATGAGTAATATAGCATTTTTGAGATGCTGATGCATACCCCTCTTTCTCTTTCTCTTTCAATCTTTTCCCTGTCTCTTCTCTCCTGCTTTTCCAATGTCGTTCTATATGCACTCTCTAGTTATAATAAAGACAGCAGGACAATTTTTTTTGTATGCATGAGAGATACTCACGTTTTTTAACTTCTCTCTCTTTCTCTTTCTCTCTCTCTCTCTCTGTCTATCTGTCTGTGGGTCTGTTCGTCTGTCCATCTGTCTGTGGGTCTGTTCGTCTGTCTCTCTCCCTCTCTCTGTGTCTGTCTGTCTGTCCCTCCCTCGCTTGCTTGCTTTCTCCTCTTCTGCTAACCCTTTCCTTCTTTTATCTCTCTTTTCCCTTTCTATTTGTCTCTCTCTAAATCTATATCTGACTCACTATTTCTCTCTCTCCAATGCAATGTATCATACCAAACTCTTTGTATGCCAAAACTGATAGCACTCTAGCATTTGTAAGCTACCGAAGAGGCAGGCCAAGTAAAATCTGCAAAACAAACTGTTAACAGAATGTTCTTGATTAATCATAAGTTCTAACAAATACATGCATATATTTTTTTCATACAGATGGTGCCATGGTGGTGTTCCATTGTCCTATCAAACATTGTATGAACACTGAACAACTGAATATTTAGTCATCAAACAAAGATATAACAGTAAGAGCAGGTGCTTTGTACAATTTCTCTTTTTCACTTTCCATTTCACTTTTCAGACTCCATGCTCAGAAGGATTCCTAACCCTTAGTTCAAGATTTATTTGCATTGTTAAACGACCATGCCAATCTGCTTCCTAATGCATACAGGGCTTGCTGGCATAAAAATAATATTGACTGTTTCTGGGGAAGAATAACAAAGACAATTTTTCCTTTCGATTCAAAATATTTAGACACCTAAAGGGGGTCTGGAGACAGAGTAAACCTCTTTCTCATTTGGCTTCTCTGTGTATATTTCTCTACATATGACTCAAAGCTGAGCTTTTAATGGTTGCATAGTTGGGATTTATACAAAAGTTTCTCTTACAAGTAACTCATTTTACCTCTTTTGAGCCAAAAGAATGATTATGATAGATTGTTGACTCTCCCCTCTGCTAGAGACTAGTCATTTGGGTGCCATATAACTTTTGTCAAATATCTGATATAATTGGGCCAACTTCTTAATGGCAGGAATTTTCTCAGCCTAAATTTCAGCCCAAACAACTTCATGATTTGTTTCTAAATATAAATTGAAATTAATAAAATTGGGGCAAATCTTTCGTTTTTTGACAACTGCCTATTTCCAGCTGTAGCATATAAAATTACGATAATGACGATAAAGTTTGATATGTGTATGATTGCATACATATTGAGAGAGTAGGCCTAAGAATGCATACAGAAACTTTTTTTAATACTAAAGATATGTGATATTCCTTTGCTCGACAAAAGCCAGGAAAGAGTTAAATGATTTGTACAGAATTTGTTTTCTATATCACTGATGGAAAGTACAAAATATTAACTCTGGCTTACTTGTTTTAAAGGGGCAATGTAAACTATTTAATGAAAGAAAAATTACATAATTTATCACATTGGAATGATTTGTAAATAATGGGTAATATACAAAGTAGGACTGACTTACCATCATCACACATGGCTCCCTCCCATCCCAGGGCACAGGTACACATGGGGGTTTCCCCTCTGAGGTAGCAGGTGCCCCCGTTCTCACATGGCCAATCATCACATGTCAGATCGGCTGTCTGGTCTGGAGGACCGCTACCCTCGCCGCCCTCTCCGTCACCCGAACCGCTCCCCTCAGCGAAGTCCTCATCATCTGTGATGAGGCCATTGGTTGTAGGCACGTCGCTGTCGATGTCGATAGTTTCACCTGTGTCAAGGAGAGTACAGGGGAAGTTTGAATTCACTGTGTTCAGGATTTTCATTCATAAGATCAAACAAATGGTATTAAAAATATATTGATTTGGTATTAGGGCACAACTTGGAGTGAAACAAAGATATTGACTTATACAACAGGCAATACCATTTTTAATGTTGATACAGGACATTAGTCTATAAAGAAGCATGTTGGATATATGGAGGCCACGTAACTACACTTTTCTTTTCATTTGTTTTCAGTTAGTGCACATAGTATATCGATAGAAACATCTCAAATCTTTATACATTTCAATTGAAAACCTCAAAAGGTGTTCTGAACATTGAATAATTATATATCGTATGCAACAAAAACATCACCGGGGATATATATCGAAGTAAGTACAAAGTTAGAAGAGTTTTTCAACATAAAAAGCCAGTACAATCATTACATAGTACGCAAAGTAGATCAGCTAGTGGTTTTTATAGGTCAATGACAGAGCAAGGAATAGGGGCTGGGGCTACTTAGGATATCTAAACTGACAGTTCAAGAAAATACAATGTACAATTTTCTTGCTTATATAGTTCAATTGATCAAGATTAAAGTCCTTGAGGTTAATATGATTTTCAGAACAAAACTAGACACCTGGGAGGGGGGGGGGGGGTTGTTTCG
The DNA here is from genome assembly GCA_003118195.1 of Hemicentrotus pulcherrimus. Lineage (NCBI taxonomy): Eukaryota > Metazoa > Echinodermata > Echinoidea > Camarodonta > Strongylocentrotidae > Hemicentrotus > Hemicentrotus pulcherrimus. The sequence continues at coordinate 67,011 of BEXV01000640.1, read as the reverse complement.
CAAAGACTAAGATCGACTTTAAGTTGGACTTAAATATGGCAGGCCATTTATGCCACTAGTTCCTCTAACCATTTATGGCATTGGTCTCTCAAATGACATACAAATCATGGTCACAAATCTACAGAACTCGCATTTTTTGACAATACATGTACATCATTAAAGGAAAAAATGTTATCTAAAGAACATAATTTAGAGACCAATAATGAGAGCAACCGGTGGCATGAATGGCCTGCCATAGTTAAGTCCAGCTTAAAGTTGATCTTGGTCTTTATGAAACACTCCCCTGCTCAAGTAATGGCAGTGAAGCTCTTTCTCAAATCCATATTTCATTGGAATTCACCTCTCTCCTTCTCAATCCTGTTCCCTCAGGCAATCATTTATTTTCACACACTGGGTGCTGTTTGGGGTAGAGAATTTCACGGCTATTCTCTGCCGATTAGAGTTCAACTTGTCAAACATGTCACGATGGTCAAAAACCACATCAGACCTAATGATTGTTTCCCTTGGTTTCTGATATTGAAATTGACATCAGAAATGCAGTTCTGGTAATAGGATCGAGAGTTGGATACGTTAGGCGTGGAGACATAGGACCAAAGGGGTGGAAAGAATGCACCAACAAAATGCAAATCATTTCTTTTAACGCTTGTTTTGGTACAGGTTTAAAGGGAACACATAATTTTATGGCGATGATTCGGTCTATCATATAGCTTGATATAAATATGATATGAAATAAAACAACAGCTGCAGGACCAAATGGTAGCAAGAATGCAAAACAGATCATGCCAATCAAATTGTTTTGATTCCCCTTTCGATGAAAAAAAAAAGTTCTGGGTAGGAAAATATGCCATTGCCATGTAGCTTGACATATAGTTTACACTGAAAATCAAACAAATGAATAGTACATCAACTCAAACTCAAATAATTTTTCTGAAAAATGGCTGACTTGCATGGACAAATATTAAACATGCAAAATTAGAGCACTTATTTAGCAAAGTTTGTCCAACTTTTCAAAGTGTTGGTTCACGACTCAAACATTAAAATACTGCCCAACTCTTTTATAAACACGGCACAGAAAAACAAACTGAGGAAAGCAGTATTTTGGATAATCGTTTTTCTTTGAATCAGATGCCAATCTATTCTTTGTATGCGAAGGAATTTCTTCAATCCCCCGTCATCCGACTCCAAAACTCTTCAAGGTGGCTCCCTACCCTAGGCAGATGTACACTCATAACTGACGAAATTTGATCCGTAACCATCAAGCTTTTTACACTCTACTTAGCCTGAATACAATGTAACCACGCTGTGGCTCCCATTAACTCGCGACTTGTCAAAACACACACAACATGTGTGTACAGCACACACCTATAACTCTCTAGAATATCACCTCGCGACTGATTTGCCGCTGCTGGGGTTTACAAAACTACATCTCGGCGGCGCTGCTCCAAACTTTATTTTTCTTAGCGATTATCGTCTTTATCTTCTCTTATGCTATTAATTAGGACCAGCTAGGGTTTGATCGAGGCATGAATGTTTCGCTCCAGGTTCCGAGTATAATGGAATCGTAAATGTCATGTTGTCGTCTCCGCATGCATGCACTTCTGAGAGTTAAATGCATGTCCCTCTTGCTATTAACTTGTTGTCTATACCATCCATGCACAAATCATGAATGACAGATGTAATAATATGGTCTATTTATACTTCTTCCATCTCTGTATGTACTAATCATGGGTTGTATTTTTGTTGCTATACTGATAACAACTAAACTTTAATGAATGGTGTTTAGCTACTTGTGACCCAGCTCTCCTAATTTTAGTAGTCTAGGATAATCCTTCATCATTCAACTAACTTTATCGGGCATTTAAAGCAACTGTTCATTTGAATATCATTATCATTAAAAGAGTTTCTATAAATAACAAATCCGGCCATATATATGCATACCCTATGCCTTACGATCCATTCTACACCTGTGGAGGTTTTGTGAAATAGTGGTTTATTAATTGACTCTAAATTCAAGGGTTTAGGGTTCAAATCCCTGTCCGGCACTAATGTCCTTTAGCAAGACATTAATCAGCGTTTGCCACTCTATACCAGGTGTTAAATGGCTACCCAGTAGAATGCGAAAGTCATTATAGTTTGCTCAGCATTGTGAACATCTGTGAAATGGTGCCTGGCTGGAATGCTCCCCAGGGAGTGGAGAATGTGATAACATTGTGTACAGGCAAGGCTGAATCCGATTATTGGGGTAATAATATATCTGAAGAGCGCTTAGGAACACCATCGATATAATAAGCGCCACATAAACCCAGGTTATTATAACACATCTTTAGAAACCACCTCCCTAAATTTCAAAATATATGGTTCATTGATATCATTCTAAACACAGAACTAGCATCCTGCTGAATTTGTTTTGTTTTGAGAGAAAATATGAGAAGCCCCAATTCAAATAATAAATCAGCTGGCTTTCAGCAGGTCCTGGTAACCAAGATGAACCACCATCTTTAGAGACGGAAACAACATCGTTTCATTTGAATGTATCTCGGCCAATACAAACAGATCAAACAATACAGCATTGTTATTGAAAATGTCAGGGTGAATTCATTTCATCCAGTGGCTTGTTTTCATCGCTTCATGAAGAGAGGAAGAAATGTTTTCTTGAAAACAAACCAAAAATCCTTCAGGCAATGGGTAATAGAGGAAATTAGACTATTGATTGATGACGTTTTTGTTATAATTGCAGGAAGAAGTCTTTTAACTTTATTGCATTACATTTTGTGGAAACCACTTTTCTTCAACTCTCATCTCTCTCCTAGTCTCTCTCTCTCTCTCTCTGTCTCTCTGTCTCTCTCTTTATCTCTCTCTCTCTCTCTCTTCTAATCTCCTCTCTTGTTCTCCCACTTCAATCTCAACTACATGTACTTTTACAAACCAGACACATATTTTTATCAGTCACAAAAACACATGCATCTTCACTATTATCCACCATCTACTCCACTCTGTTTCGTCCCAAGCCGCCCCTATCTTTCTGTCTTGATTTTCTTCTCAATCTCTATCTCAATCTCTATCCCTTTCTCTCCAGACCCCTTCATCTTTCTCCACTGCTCCGTACATTACCACCAATTTTTTCATTTAATCTTTCCATCATTTCATACCTCTTAGTCTCCTTCCATCTCTCCTTCTCTCTCCATATCTCTTTCTACTTCTCTCTTTTCTTTTACTTCCAAAAGTTTATATACCTCTCCATCATTTTCTATCGCTCCATCTCTCCCTATCCCTCAATCTTTATCTCTTTATATGTATCTCTCTCTCTATCTCTCTCTCTCTCTCCTCTGTCTCTTCTGCCACGCCTCCACCAATTTCCACCTCTTCACCTCTCTATCTCTCTCCATCCCTCTTACCATCCCTCCATCATCTTGAGAGGAGGGAGCCTCTTCTCTTTTGAGTGATGAAGTGGTATCCTAATCCCTCTAGGGATCATCAGCTGCCACATTCTAACCAAGTTACCCCCCAATTACCAAGCAATCTGCCACATGTTAGCCCCTAGCTCCCGGCTCCATCTTTCCTCTTCACCTCACGCTATCGATTCCCAAAAATTAATGTAGTGCCCTGAGGGGACCAGACCAAGTGCAATTTTTAGATTCTACCACCTTTCTACAAGCACGCACTTGTAACCTTAACAGCCTGTCTGTGTCGACTGAAAAGGAAAAAAAAGGGTGATTTTGAGAAAGTGCTTTCCATTCACCAATGTATGAGAGGTTGTGATTTTACTGAAAGTTTTTTTTTTCCCCCCCCCCCCTCCCTCTCTCTGTAAATGATGTTTTCAATAGCAATCAATGATAACAAAGTTGATTTATTATTATATTTTTACCTCCTGTATTTAGGTAATATTTTTTGTTGGTACTTCTCTCATAATTATTAGCCTACAGGTTGTACATCCCCTTATTTTGACCTCTACTTCCGTTAAACACTTCATTCAAGAGATAGAAATAAATAAAATTAGAAGAAGATGTTACACAATGAGAACCAACAGACATAATGTAATGTCACAGCAGTGTTCTTTTATAGTGGATTTGTCCACATTCAGATAAGACATCTCTCTCAAAGACCAGACTTTAGACACACCTACATGTAATACTATTATGAGTTCATCGTACCTTTACAGGTCTAATATAAATATTGCAGCAAGTGTTTTTAATACTGCAGCAGTGAGATGTATTTTATGTCTTAAGTAGTCCTACATGTATATCTGATGAAGATGTTAAACTATTGACAGCAAATACCACAACAAAATTCATCACTTAATGCTTTTCTCTCAATCACGCTACGTAAGTATAAATTGGAATATAGGAGAATACAGGTCCACCAGTGATCTCACATTTACTCCAGGGACAGCTGCTCCAGGATAACTTTCATCAAAATATATCATTATGATTAGGGTCACAGTTGGGGTTTATGTTAGCCTTAACTTAGGGTTAGGTATGGTGTTGAGTTCAGGGTTTAAGTTAAGATTTGATTGGGGAAAGAAATTAAAGGAGCATCTGTCGCTGGAGAATATCTCATACAACCCAGTTCACCACATATTCTCCACATTTCTTCAGTCCACTCTACTTTAAATGTCTGCAAGGAAACAGTTGCACTAAGACATGCTTTTCAATTCCTGTCATGAAGCCTCCATCATTCCACCAGTCTGGACAATACAAACACTTTACTCCGCCATGAGGGGTAAATAGCGAACCTGCTCGTCTTGCTATGAGAGCATGCTGGGTAGCCCTATGTTCTGTATGTCAGACAGTTTGGCAAGTCGTGTCAAACCAAGAAGTTACCAGCAAACATAACTGTGACATCTTTGTAGTACTCTTTAAATGTACAGGAGTGGATATCCACCCTTTTAGGAGCCAGAGTTACAAGAGTGGAATCCCCTCTAAAAAGGGTAATTCAAAGTCAATCACTTGTAGGGGATTCCCCTTTGAACCTATAAACGTGTTACTCTATGACTCTTAAAAAGATTTCCAATCCACATTCCACTCTGCACTAAGAGAATAGTATCATCACTAGAAGCAAACATTATGGGGGTTAATCATTTTAGACCTTGCCAAAAACAAAGACTTAAGAGCATGTATCACTTTTAATGGAAGCAATGTTAAAATTTGGAGTCATCATGAGTTTCAAAGCCTTGTTTGCATTACAGGTATATGTAGATGTAGCAGAGTAAGAAGTAGTAGAAATTGTTAACAACACTTGGTAATAGTAGTAGTAGTTATTATTGTCATCGTTGCAATTAGATGAAATTATACATTTATCAAAAATAGGCAATTTTTGCAAAATATCATCAATAATATCCTTTAATTCCAAACCACTCCTGACTTTGATGAGAGCTGGAAGGGTATTAACAGATTTTTTCAGATTTAATTGCGATAGTTTACATCTTTCCGTCTCACAATAGTCATCTACCAGTAAGTATTTATAAAATCTAAGGTAGATATCAAACCAGTGCTCATCCCAATGTAACAGCTGTTCTTTTGAAACTAGCAGACTTTAAAGGGATCCTGTAACTTTGTCTCAGATTCTGAAACAAAATTCTGGATCATGCTGCAGTGATAATTATAAACATTTAGGTCAGTCAGGAACCCCATGACTTTGACAAGCTAATCGCCTGTCTGATTATCAAGATATTTATGATTGAACATCAAAACAAAATTTGCGTTTGCCTCATGGTTTTCATAACACTACAGTCTATTGGGAAAAACAAGTATGGTTCTTGATTATTTTGAAGCGCAATTTTTTGTTGGCTTCAATATTACACCATATCACAGACACTGATAACATGTAGGGCCGTGTATCTCAGATTTAACATTGTTAAACGATCCCTTTAACATACTTTTGCTGAAATCTTACAGTGAATAAGTTATTAACATTCTCATTAAGACTGACCATGTTTCTGATAATACCCTCTTGAAATCCCATGCAGTTAGGAAGGAATTAACAATCTGTTGTATAACCACTCATTATAAATGACTGAATTTCTAACACACGAAATTGAAATCTCATTCACTTAGCAAGGTGTTAACAATTATCTGATGGATCAAGTTCCGTCATTTTCCTGTCACTCGTTAAAAATTCATCCACCTTTTCTATAAAAAGTTGTGACTTGTGACTGTATAATCCAAAGTCAATCTATGAGATTGCACCTGGGTGTCTTGTGATGACAGGTTGCTATAGCGATGGGAGAGTTAAAATTGAGCAAGAGAAGAGAGATTCGACAGAGTGGCACTATTTATAAGCGTTAAATTATCGTTCTTCTCCTTCTCCTATATCCTGGTATAGCTACAGCCTTATATTCCCTGGTTGCTCCCAATTGTTTCTGTTACATTGGAGAAACTGTGATTGTTATTATTGCAGGAATGTATGCATTGCTGGTGTATTGATTTCATTTTGACATACACTGAAAAGCACTGTTTTTTTTTATTATCAGTCTGATAAAATCCATGTTCATAACCATGGATGATAGCTTGGGGGGGGGGAGGGCTGGTGTTCAAAATCTACACCCTATAAACCCGACATAACACACATGTACATACTCCATGTGCCAAGAACAAACAGGCAAGCTGGGAAAATGCTTTTCAGGCCTCTGCACAACGACTTTGGAATGACCTGCCACGATCTGTCTGCATGTCTCCTTCATTAGATGTTTTAAAGCCTCTCACAACTCTCTTAATTCAAGGTTTATTGTTAACTATTGGAACTTGTTTGTTAATTTATTTTCTAAACTCTGTGAAGCCCTGTGAGACCGTTTAATATATGTAAAAGCACTATATAAATCACTTATATATATTATTATTATTATTATTGATTATCATTCCATTTAATTCTCTTTTGATATGCTCTTGGTGGCCTACATGTATTGTAACTTATGGCAGATAGAAGTGTATCAGTGTCCTTCAGTGCCACCACATGAAGCCAAGCTGCCTTAATGAATAATACATTTAATCATCTTTTCCTTATTCTCTTGGCGACCTACAGGTATGGCAGATACAAGTTTCACAATGTCCTCAGGAACAAGTAAGTCTATACAAGCATGTATATGATACAGTTACCTAATCACATGGTTACTTCCATCCTAAAAACATACAACTCATCTGACATATGAAGGATGTCACTGACGAGTTCTGATTACACGTTGTCATGGTGACTGCATCTTTGGTTAGTGATAGAGCCGAGATGATCAGTGAAACAATCTGAGGGCAGTTATTCCATGAGATCCATCTTTATTCATGGGTTAATACACATTAATGTGTGGCATGTGCCATCAAGCTTGTTCTCCATGAATTTTGATGAGAGTATCATTTTTCAATGAATATAAATGATTGTAGATTGTTAGAAGTCTGTTTTGTATGTCTTGCTATCCACCTCTCTGTCATCTCCCCTTTCCCCATGAGGACTTCTCTGACATGGATGCCTAGGGGCCTACGACTCAAAGATAAAAATGTATACAAATGTGATCACGGTGATTTGTCTTGTAAGATAGCTACAGCTCAATATCAAGGAAATATTGTTAACCTGAAATGAAAAAATCTCAGAGTGAAATTGCAGATCTTAAAGAAAAAACAGTATGATTCTATGATCCCTAACAGACTTCAGAAATTCTATATTATTTCTAAATCATCAACAGTTTCTGCAGAAGTTGAATAAATTATCAGAGAATGAAGTAAAAGGAAACCTTTTTTTTTAATTTTTAAGATGGGCTAGAGGGGCGTTAACTTTGTGTAAAAGGATTGGAGTAAACGCCCTTCTGATTCCAAACAGATGATATCATTTATTGTAATTTTTTGTTTGCTAGTGCATGGGGCAATCTCTTTACCAAAATATCAAATATATATATATATATACACACACATATGTATATATTTGTTTAGATAACAATACAATATAACTAGGTTTTCCTAAGAAATACTTCTCAATGTCATACACATACAATGGACTGATAATGTGTCATTCATAGCAACTTCCAATGCAATAAGCTGTTCAAAATATTGATCTATTGTGTCCTTAGTCGATGAGATTACTTCAGTTCATTACAATACCGCTCCAGCGCTGGTATTAATTATCAAGAAAATGAATCAGCAGCCTTGGTCTATCGAGTGTTTACTCCTCTTACACATTGCTGTGTTTGCACTTGCCTTATTATCGCAATAATAATCTTTGTGAATATTAGTTTCTAAATAATTGTATTTTGTAGAATTTCTTTCAGTTGTGGTTATATGTATTGAATGATGACATATACATGTAACATTCCGAATGAGGATACTTCAAAATACCAAATTTATGGAAGAAAAACACTCATTACAATCTTTTGAAGATGTCTATTGTTTGCGTTGAAATAATCTATTTAAGTATATTATTTCCTTTCAAATGTATCTTGGCAATCTTTGACATACCTATATTTCCAATCTACAAGTCTATAAAGGCCAAGTGAGAACACACCTTGGCTAGTACCATCCTAATGCCAGGTACATGGCTCTAGATTCCTATTGATCTAATATCTATTTAATTAGTTTTGTGAGCTAGCTGACGAATGCAAAAACAAGAGCGTCATTACGTCTCCTGACACACAGTGGAGTTATAGATGCATAATATGGCGAGCACTGTTTTAAGGCATTTACTATTTTTATTGGAGGTTTTTAAACTTTTTAATCCTTAGTTGTATCCTTTCAAGTAAAAAAAAGGAAATTGCACCAAAATAAAGTCATTTTGCAATCTCAGAAGCTCTAGTGTATTGTTTGGTGTTTTAGAAATATCTTGAAGTTAATCCAATCTTAAAATAGAATGATGATCAATTCTTTCTTTTTATGTAAAACATGTTTATATCATTCCTTCTTTCTCTCCTTCTTGCCTCCCCCCTCTCTCTCTCTCTCTCTCTCTCTCTCTCTATCTCCCTCTCCCTCTTTCCATTCTTATCTCAGCTGCATCATGTCACATCATGTTATTGTTCGTCTAATGACATTTCATGTCATCCAATTTACAGGATGCCTCTTCTCCCTCGCTTGCCCAATTAGTCCTTTGTCAGTGCACACTGTAATTATACCTGTCGAGCAAGACCTTTCCATCCATCTACTCCATATTGATGCATTCTCTGGGTGTTGAACCCCCTCTGATTTAAGAGATTACGTCCTCACTAATATTTTTAAGGAAGAAAAAGCAATCTATTAGCTAGCTAAGCAGGTACAGACGCTTACAAAAGCATATTGCTTACCTGACATGTTTATCTCACCCGTCTAAGTTAACACTTACGTCATGTAGAAAAAAATGATATAAATGTTGCAAATTGATTTTAGATAAGATGTTCATCTTGCTCATCAGTTTCAAGAAGTAATACCGATTTCACTTGCGTAAAATGGCTTTGCATAATCCAAGAAGTATAACAAGTCAAGTGAATTCAGAATACTGTTAAAGATTATGCAACCTCGTGTTCAGTAGTAGTTCTAGAAAACTAATTTGGGTCGAGGGCTTTGGGGGCAAGGGCTTTGGGGGCTTGGGAGTTATTGCTTTCATTTCCTACATGTGCCTCAAAAAAATTGAGGATGGGGCTTCAAAAAAGTTTGAATCCCCCCCCCCCCCTCCTCCTCGAAATCTTCTAGAATTGCTTCTGCTTCTGTTAAATCCATCCCTGATACAAAGCAAGTATATGAACTAACAATCTACTTTCCTAAACATAGTGTATTGGAAAGAATAACATTTCTGGGTATTACTAACACCAGCAATGACAGAATCATCTGGACAAAAAACTGCCTCATCTTTTCTTCCACTAACATTGCCAACAATCCTGGATTTCCTGCAAATCTACTCAGGACTAAATTAATCCTTTGGTGACTCGAATATGAATCCATGCCTGAACAGAGTGATGCGACAGACACACAGAGGCATAACAATATCAAAATCAAATTAATCATATCACAAAAGCCGTCCCCCATCTTAATAACCTTGGGGGCGCGGAAATTAGTCTGCTAATGGTTGGAAGGGGCAACATGAGAAACGTCGCTAGGAAAGATTTGTTGTTAGGATGTTGGGTAATCAAGGCTCTATAGTTACACTGGTATAATGGATGTTTATTGGATTAGGTGTAATTCTGATTATATCACCCTGAATCTGGCAAGCAAAAAAAGCTTTGATATTTTTCAGCTGCACGTGAGATTCCGAAGCTAGAACTACAAGAGTTAAGTATCGCATGATGCATAATTTTCTTTGGGATGTTGTTTGACTTGAAGTGCTTTGTTGAACAACCAAGCTTTATACAAATATTTAGATTATCATATTTGTGATCTGATGAGAAATGCAAGCAAATAGCCCTCTACCTATTTAAGTCATAGCATATATTGCAAAAAAAAACTCTAACTTGAAGATAAAAATCAATATTCTCCACTAGAAAACATCTATAAGGTAAAGGTAGAAGAAACACGATCTATGTTTGCATTTGAATTTGAAGTTTTAACATAACAAATTACACATATTTTCTGCTAGAGAGCGTTAACTCATTATTTTGTTCATTGTTTCCTACAGAACTAAAACTTTTCTCACTCTTAACAGATGATAAGTTAAAACTCCTGTATTGAGCGTCTTTTATCAAGGTTGTAGGAATGTATTTTACTTCTTTCTGTAGAATCACATCACAAACACAAGAACCGTCTATCTCAATCAATAAAGTCATGTTCAAATACACAGCTCTCGGGTTTCCCAAATGGACAGTTAATGCACGATGATGGTGCTCTAAATGATAGTCAAACATCTCTAAATTGAATCAAATGCATTCAAAACATCTCCCAGCTCTCCTGTTTCAAGTATTTTCTAGTATTTCCACCTCAATGCATTCCATTCGATCAATAATCGTAAGAGGAATCTCACTCCCCATACTTTCAACGACTAGATGTGTTCTATATCCTCCTACGTCTCATCATTCTAAACACATCCAAGGACATTCACATGTCATCATATTTTGCTCTCGATTGAGCAGCATATTACATCTTTCATGCCGACTGAAGTGATTGGAAGAATATAGGATGAGGGAAGATGAGAGGACTGGGTGGGAAGGGTTTAAATATCAAGAGGCGGTATAAAGTCAGAGGGAAACCCCAGGGAAACTTTTTAAATGTTGATTGCTGAAGATTAGTTTGCCTATCCGAGACACTAAAAGGTTCACTGCTAAAAAAAACTTTCAGAATAAGACTTTAGATTTCCATCAAAATTTCTCATGAATTATCAGATTAACAAGAATGATTCTATTACTTTGGATCATAATACAGTTTGTATTTGGTCATTTTCAGTTTGCATGCATATTTTAAGACCCTTTCTACAATCATACAACTTGGGATATATGTTTTGAATGAAATATTTTAGAGCTAACTTTTTGAAATTATTTAAATCATCTAAATCACCTGATTTCAACCTAATGATAATAGTAATAGAAGGAAAAAGAATGAGCACTTCAACCCCAACTGTATACCGGTACTCTCAAAGCAATATAGAAAGAAAAGAAATAGGGATTCAACTTAACAGCCTGTCGTAAAGCTATGTAACAGCCTTTGGGGTTACTATTTCAGATTTCCAATCAAAAAGCTGCAATTCACATCACTTCTTTATTGCTACTGTGGGGATCTAACAAACAAAAAAGCCATCAACATCCACATGGAATGCATACATCATCTACTGAGTGCCAGAAGGCCATTAACCAATATGATAGTAAATGCAGTTAATGTCTATCTGGCTCTCAGCAAACAACATGATGTGCATTCGACATCACTGCAGACCTCATTCTTTCAGTGTTCATCTCTTCAACCATGAATTATAACAGATACCAATTCTTAGAACATACATGCAGGCAGATGACACATCCATCAAGCATGTTGGCAATGGGTTGTATCATCAAANGTGGGGATCTAACAAACAAAAAAGCCATCAACATCCACATGGAATGCATACATCATCTACTGAGTGCCAGAAGGCCATTAACCAATATGATAGTAAATGCAGTTAATGTCTATCTGGCTCTCAGCAAACAACATGATGTGCATTCGACATCACTGCAGACCTCATTCTTTCAGTGTTCATCTCTTCAGCCATGAATTATAACAGATACCAATTCTTAGAACATACATGCAGGCAGATGACACATCCATCAAGCATGTTGGCAATGGGTTGTCTCATCAAAGAGAAGTAAGAGCAGAGGACAATGCCAAGGAGGGAGGAGGAAAATCAGGTGGAGGTGGGGAGAGTATACACTATGAACATGACGGACAAAGAAAGCGGACAAAATATACAGTTCCTCAGGTAGACAAAGGAACATTCACTGACTGCTATTATGTACAGATGTGCAGAACAGGTGTCACATAATAGCAGTGAAGGAATGTTCCTTTGTCTACCTGAGGAACTGTATATTTTGTCCGCTTTCTTTGTCCGTCATATTAATAGTGATAATAGAGGAAGGGGGATAGGATTTAATTGTAAAGGTAATATCTTGTTTTCATCCTCCTCATCAGCAGAGTCATTCTCCTCCGGTCCTTTCATCCTTATCCTTAACCATCACCATCATCACCATCGACACCATCATCATCGTCGCCATCATCATCACCATCAGCGTTGTCATCATTGTCATCATCACCATCATCATCATCATCATCATCATCATCATCATCATCATCATCATCATCATCACAATCATCCCCATAACAATCCTCATCATCAACATCATCATCATCATCATCATCGTTGTTGATGTCATCATCATTATTATGTTCCGGTTTTCACGAAGTGACGGTTGTGAGGAAAATCTGCATGCAAATTGCATGCGATTTTCCCTCACTACCGTCACTTCGCAAAAATAGGGACGATTAGTCTAAATTGTAAGTAATTGCATTGGAGTGTCTTTATCTTGCTCAATTTGCATTTTCCATCTTCTTTCTTCCAATTTTTTCATCAACCCCTCTCTCTTTGGATGAATTCTCATTCGTCATATGATTTGTTCATTCATTTTGATGCTCATTCATACTTCTACTTTAATTCTTATCATAAATACAAAGAAAGTTTGTGACTCACTCCATTCGTATGTTTGACACCCACACAAGAAGTACTCTACACCAGTCACAAAAGCCCTTTCTTCCAACATCTTTTGGCTCTTTGTTAATCTTTCTTGTACATCTGTTCCCCTTCTCCCCCCTCCCCCCCAAACAAAATATATCTCTCTTTCTCTCACTCTCTCTCTCTCTCTCTCTCTGTCCCTCTCTCCCTCTGTCCCTCTCTCTCTCTTTTTCTTTCCTGTTCTTTCTCCTCCTCCTCAACTTGTTATTCCTTATACTTCACTACAATGATCATTATCTCGCTAGCATTTCTCTGGATAACAGTTGAAACAGTGAATTGACTGTCAAATATTCCATTACTCCTCCACCCACGCAACTTGTCACAACCTGTCATGTTTGAGCACCTCATGAAAATAACAAGGCTTCCCCTCTCCCTCCTTGATTCTTACAAAACAGGGACCTATAAAGAAAGAGAAAGAGAGATGGAGAAAGAAAGAGAGAGAGAGAGAGAGAGAGAGAGAGAGAGAGAGAGAGAGATTGTGACAAAAAAAATACATCTAAGAATGCTGGGGAGAAAGATGAAGAGTATGAGAAAGAGAAAGAATGAAAAGAGAGAGAAGCAAAAGAGGTTGTAAGGGGGAGACCACAGACACGAATCGCCTCCAGTTACAAACTTGTGCGTGGTGGATTGTTGGCGGTGTTCCGAAGCCCTACTCGATCCTTTCCTCTCTTCATCTTTTCTCTCCTTTTGGTCTCACTTTTGGAGATATTAACCCCGGCCCATCGCCACTGGTGAAATTACTCAATAAGAAATCAATGCGCCTGGAGAGCTTCACGCAAGAAGGGAAGAGAATACTTTCTCGGTCCATTGAAGCAACATTGCCTTACATAGTAATGGCTCTTATGTAAAATAACAAATCAAGTAGCAACCGGAAGCCAGTTGTATTGATTGTCTATGGTTGCATCTACCTTTGAAATTGACACAGAAGATGTACCTCCAGTGATACTCCTTGAAATATTATCGACTGTTCCTCATCACTATATGTCAAACATTTTGACCAACTTCCATGTCTCTTCACTTCCAAAGGTACATTCATGTACATGTGAAACATATATTTTAAAGAATTTTTCATGTTAGGGTTAAGGCTCGGGTAAAGCAACTCATCTATTTCAAGTAGACATTAAAACTTTGGTAAATAAGTGTTTCCTCCATCACCAGAAAACTATTGATGATCTACACACAAAACCTCAGTCTTGAAATAAATAATTGTCACTTCCAGATATACTTCATACAGTCTAAAGCTTTTCTGGAATCTATGAAATTTGTAAAGGTATTTTATAGAGGGAGTATCTACAGTGAAAAGTTTAGTTTGATAACATAATACTACATTCAATTGTGCAAGAAAGGACTTAATAGTTTTCATGTGAATAAATGGAGATAATATTGCACTTCTACTTGACTACAGACCATGAATACATTGTCCAGTTTTAAATATTTGAATAGCAACTACATGTAGATCAGTCTAGCTTTTTGGAGTAATTTCATTCTACTTCTGAATAATCACTTTATTTAATAAGACATTTACACCAAAACTATTTCACAGCCATTTTTGTCGATTTACGAGAGGCCCTTTACAAATACATCTGGGCCCCATCTTATAAAGAGTTGATATCAATCGCAGCTATGTTCATAAGAGATAGGAAACTGCAAACTCTTGATTGATCGGAGGACTTAAAGATAAAGTTGGGTTCTGGTCATGTGCTTGCATTGTGAAAGAAACGGTGTGGAATCTATCAGAAAAGGTTGATCATCTAGTATACAAGTATTCCTGTGTATTGCAAGGTTCTGAAATCATCAAAATGATAAGAAATTTGGCCAAATCATGGCTAAGTTACAAGCACTGTACACAGAATGATGTACATGAGCACATGGCGAAAATAACCTATCCCCGATTTTTATGATGTTTCATGTCATACTTAGAATATGAAGGCATTTGAAGAGCCATGCTTTTCAGGGAACATGTGTAATCTGATGTTCTTCCACCCTTGCACAATAACAATGATAACGCTCACAAATTATTTTTTACCTCTTCCCAGAACTCAAGCTTCTCTTTAAGATTGATTTGGATCAATCGTAACTCTTTATAAGACGGGGCCCAGGATTTATCCGAAGCAATTCTAAGCTTCCCCAAAGCATGAAGCAAAATCGAACCAATTCGAATCATTGAACCAATTCATCCAGCATCGACCTCCAATCTTAGCAGTTGTCATAACGGAATCATTAAAACCACCCCTGACCGGCCTAGAGCAAAGCGTGAAGATAAATCTGGCATATTACTGCGATGCTGGCATCAGGGATGTCGATTGCTGTTTTGTATTAAGAGGAGTGACGAAGATGAACCAGAAGTAATTAAGGAATTACGAGAGAACAGAGGGGTTCCGCGATGGGGCATAATAACACCGATATAGCAGTCGTGTAGAAATGTGCAATCTCATTGCATGATTAGAAAAACGCCCTGTTTTTAATTGTTTATCGGCGGATGAGAATCATCCCGGCAGGATCAACTGTTGTTCCCAAAGCACAAATAAAACTTTTAAATTTTGATTGCTTCTACATGTACATGTACCAAGGTCCATCAGCTGTATTTGACAACAAATTCAAAATTTCAATCATGTTTCATTTATCAGTCTACCAATATCATATCATATTCTTCTTTATGAATCATACTGTGAATCATTTTAAATTATATTATTTGTTGTATGAATACATATTTTAGGGATTATGTTATGATAATATCAATATTTCAATAAATCGTTCCTGTTTTCACAAAGTGACGGTAGTGAGGAAAATCTGCACGCAAATTGTATGAGATTTTCATTCACTACCGTCACTTCGTGAAAATAGGGACGAAATGGCATATCTTGTAGAAATCACCTTTGGGCATCATATCACAGATCACAGACTGCCTTTGTAAATTCTTCTAAAGATCAAATATGACTGCATATTTTCATATTTAAGCTCATCAAGTTTATCAGTTTTCAAAAACATAATTATAAGTAGAGCAAAATATTATCCTCAAGACATTTGGACATACTGTTGAATTGTCACTGAAGCCAGTCTGCCCCCCCTCCCACCCCCCAAAAATAGAACTTTTTAGTGAGATTGCCTGTGAGAATTTTTTGTAATAATGCTTTTATGGCTTAGGAAAATGCATTAGTTGACTATTATATTTCTCCTTTTCAATTCAAATCAAGGTTGCCATCTTTAGAGATAAATCCATTAACTCTAAATCCATATAAATCAATATACTCTTGCCGTTTTCATTGACATCATATACATTAAAACTTCTGGATTTAGATTCTGATGCCCCAAAATACACTATTGTGTTCATGTAATGAATGAAATATGGCACATTTAAGGTTCTCTTTCACATTTGAAAATAAATATTGCAAAATAATTCCATAGGATGATGAGAAGCAAGATTGTAACAACTTGACAATGAAATATGAATTAAAATGAAACTCCTCGAGTTATGATGGCATGCATGACTTTGGGGTTTCGTGTATTCATATCACGCTACACAAACAATACTTATCGAGAGTTAACACTAATTTTCCCCCATATATAACATTGATCACTTTCCTGACAACAAATTTCAGGTACATGTATATTTCTTTTCACAGTCTAACTTTATTGCAAATCAATGAACTATTCAACTACTTTTATGGTTATGGTAAATTCTTAACCAGGACATTAATAACTCTGAGAACTATTGTTGACAAAAATTCCTTCCTTTGTCGGTCGGTCAAGGGTTCGAAACCAGAAGAAGAAAACTTAAAAGATAAATGATGTAAATGGGTCAACGATGAAAAAAGGAATATATATTTTGTGGTTTGATAGCAAACACAAGGTCAGTAGCACTGGGTTGAATACCATGGGGTCATTTTCTTACAATCAGTGGTCAATTTCTTGACCAAAAGGTGGATTAAAAGGTGGATTTATTAGGTCATCAACCCCTTTCTATAATCCCAGAGTCTCATAATTGATCAGTTCACTGTTCCCGCCACTTTATATAATACCGTAATAATTTACTAACCAAATCGAACAAATGTTTATGATGATACCATTATGCCCAATAAAATGTCTTAACTTTCGTAGAATGAAGCAACTCATGAGAGAAAAGCGTGCAGGAAGAAAATCAACACAGAGATCAAATTAATGATCCAAACGTGGGATAAACTCAAAAGAAACAAGTCACAAATATGTAATTATTCCTTAATATGTGATCCTGGTTATGATAAGCAGTAGAATCGTCCCATGTATTCAAAATCCTGATGTACATGTACATTTGTATAGTACTTTTATTAAAGGTAAGCAGAAAATAGATCAATGAATAAGAATTTTACGTTCTGAAATCATTTTTTGTGTTTTGTTCCAATAATGAACTCTAGCTTTATGTTCAATGTTTTAAACAATGATATTTGTTGCTATGTCAACAAGCGATTCACAAATCTTCTCTTTGTCTACATCCCTTTGATGTCATGTTTCTTGAAAGTGTATCAGGCCTCTTCCAGATATTTGATGGGTAAGTATAGGTGACTGCTTCAAATAAATAAAACCATTTTTAACTCCTATCAAACCACAATAGTTATCATAAATATAAACGAGATCAGATCTCACAATTATCTTCAAATATTTGTGGTCTAGACACTTTGGTGGACCTTTACACAAAACTCAATAGGTCAAACCTACCCCTCTGCGTGCCATGGTATCAATCCCTTTCACAGGAGATAAAGATCAAAATCACGCGATGGTATGGGAGATACCAAACAGACTGAAATGGATATCAATTTGGCATCACAAGAATAAATTTGTTTTCAAGATGGAAGACATTCATCTCCATACAAATGAAAAATATTGATTCTCACACAAAAATAGAAACGGATGATCTATCATGAGTGCATCACGCAAGTCCTCTGCAATAATACAGCAACTCATATTTCTGACTATTACTGATATAGGTTAAGGCTTGTTCAGATATAGCGCTGTAAGCCGCTGCAAAATAGCAGCTGCTGTTGTTTAAAGATGAAGTTGAGTTCTGGTCATGCGATTGCATTGTGAAAGGAACGGTGTGGAATCGACCAGAAAAGGTTGATCTTCTGGCATATAAAAATTTGTGTGTATTGCAATGTTCTGGAATCATCAAAATAATAAGAAATTTGGTAAAGTTACAAACACTGTACACAGAAAGATGTATAT
>BEXV01000640.1:37585-48666 GCA_003118195.1 Hemicentrotus pulcherrimus | reverse complement strand
CCCCCCCCCCCCCCCCCCGGAGTTTTACGATAAACATGACATATTTAGAATATGAAGGCATTTGATGAGCCATCCTTTTCAAGGAACATGTCTTATCTGATGTCCTTCCACACTTGCATAATAACAAATGATAAAGTTCATGGATTATTTTTCACCCCTTCCCAGAACTCAACCTTCATTTTAACATGCAAAAATGAATGAAAAGTTTGCAACTGCGCAAAATAAAGGACATATATCACTGACCTCTAGTGTTATAAGATTTGAAAATGTGGAGCAGATTACACTTCACGTCATCATTTTTTTTAATTTAGATTTTGCCATATCATATCTGAACGGGCCTTTAGAATTTGTTTGACATCTCTGACTTACCCTCAATACCTGCTCATTGTCATAGATTGAATGAAAAGTGAGAAAGGGGCAAAATATTAGGGTCATTTCAAGAGGGTGTGGGTGGGGGAGCTAAATATGCTACCATCATTGGACTAATCTGATAATGATCAGCAATAAAAAATTTGATTGATCTTAATACAACACTATAAAGATAATGGAAAGAACCATTGTGATATGCCAAACAATGATCAGCATTATCACATATTCATGACCTCACCAATGACTTCTACTTATTTGTGAAAAAGATTTGGCAATCCATTTATTCAAAAACATAACCTGTCTGTACAAATAGTTTAGCACTTAAGGCGTGTCTGCACTTTCTTGAGATATCCAGCTATTTTGAACTATCCCGATCACAAGCTATCCAGCTATTCGTGTCTTCACTAGACCGATACGCTCATCACCAACTAGCTCAAAAAAATAATGTCGAGATTGACGCATGCGCACTTCAGCGACCGACTGTACGACCATGCAGCGTGCAGATTTAAGATTTTACCCGTGCTGTGAAACGTAAACACGTACCGGCTGCGCTGTGCTAGCTAGCTGAGCAGTATGTATAGATCGCATGTGCGTGCGCTAGTGCAAAAACAGTAAACACCGAAAACCGGAAATCGTTGTGCATGATGGGATCAGCATATTTGACTCCGTACTTCGGTCTAATGAAAACGGTTGCAAACTATCCAGATAGTTGGGAAATAGTGGGATATTTTGAAAACTAGACCGAGATATCTTGGGATATTATCCCAACCAACTATCCAGCTAAATTGCTACTTCGTTCTAATGAATACGCACTTAGCTGAATAGTTTGCGATCGGGATAGTTCAAATAGCTGGATATTTGGCAATCTCGAGATAGTGAAGACGGGCCTAAAAAGACTTTGGTGGTAAGCGCTTTATAAGTAACGTTTTTATTATTATAATCATTTAAAGATACTCAATGAAGCAACTGTATTTGTGTTCCTACTTAGACCTAGACAAAGCAAACCATTTCCTGACAGAACGTGACCAGGAAAGCAATCCACTAGAAAATCCTTAAATTGGCAACATGATAAAAAGTTCAACCCTTCCATACAAATTGGTATTTTCTTATAAAAAAGTATCTGACACAGTTTCTGTTTATATTAACTCATTGTCTACATTTTGTTCAGATTAATGACCTTTCAATTAAAATGTAGTCATCGGAAGAAAAAGAAACGGTGTTTCCAATATGAAGCTGATGAATTAAGCACTTTAAAACTTTCCGTCCTGAATGTGTTAATGTTTGTAGCACCTGTATTTTGTGTGATTTTACTTACCTAGACAAAGGAAGCCATTTCCTGAGAGAACATGTCCAGGAAAGCAATCACACCTTAACCTCTTAGGAGTTGTCTCAACACATATCTGTGAGCAAGGATGCGTCTGGTCACATTTACCTGCAAGAGAATACAAGAGAACATATATGTTTAAATTCTTCTTTATTTGTATACATTGTATATTTTGTTTTGTTTTAATGGTCAATAAATGAAATAAAATTTGCCATGTTCATTAAGTACTAAGTTAACTTTTTAACAGAGGCCAGTATGGCTATTAACAATACATACATGTAGCTCTTACGGCCTTTATGTGCCAACATGACAATATAGGGAAAATACAAATTACAAGTTAATAACGAGAGTAAAAGAAGAGAACAGTTCAACATTCAAATAAAAAAGAATGATCACTTCCACCTTGAAATGTTGCCATGATAACTTCAAGATGGACTTTCAGACTCAGTCTGGGAAAGTGAGTCATCAGAAGCATGACACCCCTCCCCTCTAACCATCTTGACCTATGACCTCCATTACAACCTGTCACACAGACTTGACCTCAGTTAAATGCCTTAATTTCGTTTGGTGGCTGGCATTGGGCTACAATTAAGGCTGAATACTTTTCCAGTTTCGGTTCCATATTCAGAAGTCACCTTCTTCCTCGCTGCTTCTTATTTTTCTACTTCAAAATTGTTTCTACCATTTTTTGCTTGTTTACTCGCTCTCTATGCTCTTCTCTTTCTTTGACCATTTCATTTTTTCCTCTATCTCTCTCTTTCTCTCTCTCTCTCACTCCCTGATTTTCTTCTGCCTGCTCAAAATTTCTTGTCTTTATATAACTATACTCGCCATAACTCTCTGTCTTTTCATATCCTATCTTTTCCTTTCTGTCATTCTACATGTAATCTCACTCCCCTCACCAACTCTCCCTCTTTCTCTCTCTCTCTCTCTCTCTCTCGCTGTCTCTCTCTCTCTCTCTCTGTTGAATTTTCATCCTCCTTACTCATTTTCCCTTCAACCTCTCTGTCTCATTCTTACTAGTGCATGTATCATTTTTTGTAATGTCTCTCTCTCTCTCTCTCTCTCTATCTATCTCTCTATTCATATATCTCTCTATCCATCCATCTCCTCTAGTCGCTCTTCATTTTTCTCCCAATTGGCCCATTTGTTTCTCACCCTTCAGCCCATCCACCCTGCTAAGGATCACGTCCAGGAATGTCTTGTTTTTCCACTTGTTCCATTAGCTCTACTCCAGCTCCCTCCTCCCCGCCCGCCTTGAGTGACTAGCACCAGACACCCGTAAAAGGCAGGAAAGTAAACTTCGTTTTCAGGACAAAATATTTTATAAACAGGGGTGTACTTGACCCTAACACTGAGCCATCCATATTTCTTGGTCTATTTTTACAGCCTCCCATCTTGGCATTATTTGGTGAACAGAACAAATATGGGGAGTTCGAGAAAGTGACATCCTAATGCATGAATTCAGGTTTTTATCTTTGCTCACTCAGCCCTCCATATTCTGTGGACGTTGCAAGATATATTTATATAATATTGACTGGCCAGGAAGATACCACATAAATATCACCCAAACTAGACTCATATTGCCCCGAGTCAAAGACGAGGGCAATATGGGTCTTGTGAAAGAACTGAAAAAACTTTGTCAAACCAGCACTGTGCATCCAGTGCTTGTACGCATTATACATGCGCAAAGAAAATGATAAAATACAGTGCGGTCAATACAAGACTATATTTACCGCTTTTTTAAACTTGTAAAGTCCATAGGCTTTTTCGTAAGAGGATAATATGGTCTTATATTTACTGATTACCTCTTTTAGGATTACAACACGTGTAATATGAGTTCGTATAACCACTGCTCAAATATCTGATATGGTAATAATGAACATTATTGTAAGGAAATAACAAAATATTGACAAAGCCATTTCTTCACTTCAGTGAATTGTTGCACCTGCCCTAGTTCAACACTTTGGCAGGGGGGGGGGGGGTGCAACTGACCCCCACCCCCTTGCCTCCCCTTGCCTTTGCTTGGGTCCTTTGCTGGTCTGCATAACAAATTATTGTTTATTTTACCACATTTGTATAATAGGAACATCTGCCTTCCATACTACAATCAAACTGATTTTAAGATTTGAAAAGAAAAGAAGAAACATATATTATTATTGAAAGGAGAGCTACCAAGTTGCAAAACTAAATGAGAAGAGTATTGAATTTGAATGAATCTCATCCTCTTCATTTCTACACCAATAGACTCTCCTAAGCACCAGAGGGAGATGAAAGAATATTGATTCAGAACTGAACAAGTAGAAAGAGCAGTCCCATAGGAAATGAAACAAGTGTTTCGATTCAAAAAGCACATTTCCTACAGCAGTGCATATAGGAAGGAGCGTTGTTTGTCTGCGGAAACTAGCCTATTGTCAACTCGACCGTAAGAAAATGGGTTTCCTCTCCTGGCGGCCTGCCTGCATTTAAAACTTCAATTATTGTAGGAGTAAGGAAAAGAGGCAAGAATTTGTATGCAAAAGTGATGTTCTTGAAGGCAATCTGACTTAGATCAAATAGAAAAGATGAACACAAAGAAGAATTGGATAACTAATTTGCAAGTTATTTGAAAAAGGGATGATTTAAAAAAAATAAGTATCTTAAATTTTCAAAAAGAAGGGAGAAGGTGATTATATTTCCTCTTCTTTTCTTTGTTATCATTTTTTTTTGTAAGAAAATATGTCATAAAATAAAATATTGTTTATATCATTTTTTATCATTTCATTACAAAAATATCATAATGTTATGTACAAACGGACAGAATCTGGAATGAGAAATTTCATGCCTCTGTGACCATGTTTTCCTCCATGTTGAAAATAAGTTGTTCTAAACCTGCTCATGTTGTACCCACACAACTGACAAAGGCATACCAGAATGTCCTCAAGAGTTAGAGCCCAGAGGAGACCACTAGCTACCACTGATCAATACCAACTATTCTTTCCCATTGATCTGGTAGGAGGAAAACACTCTAACCCGAAAGCATCTCATGGCCTCATCATAAGTAACTCCTCAAAAGAAGTATGGATTCCCATTGTCCTAATATACCTGCTGCCTTTGTTGACTTATGAGTTTTATTTGCTGTCATAATGTTTTACTATCAATGTATTAAGAACGCTTCAGACGGGCCGCAAACTTTGAAAGGGAACAAAACCAAACAACCTGCATTCAATCCTGATTCCAGACTATTTGTTGTTCGGTCTTTGGGGGTTTGAGAATATTGATTGAAAAATATGAAGATGGGACATTCGTCAGGCATGAAGTACAGAAAGATGCAAGCATAGATTTAGACTAGTTCCAAGGTGGATTAAAATCAATCAGATGACCACAAACTCGGTCAAGATCAAGATTTGATCAAGATGTGTCTTCGGTTAATCCACTGTAGTCATGTAGAAGCAGCATTTGCATTAGAAATCTGTTGTACAAACCACTGTTAAAGTAGTCCAATTTCTAGGTCTTGGGAGATATAGAACTGACCTCTATAGCCTCATCCAAAAGCACTGAGGGATACAAGTCTGTCAAGACTATTCTGTAATTCACTTATTCAATTTTCTAACTGGAATAGAATTGACTGTATTGACATAACAGGTGTTTACATGGAAATCTAGAAGTAAAAGCCAAAGTGGGGACACTCAAAATGGGTGTGACTGACCCTAGCTAGTTGAAAGCTCATCAAGAAGGCTACTTGTAAGCCAGGAGCCAGATTTTAGGCAACTTTAGTAGTTCCTGAAATTCTAAAAAGCATTCTAATATGTCTGGAATACAAATCAACAATGTCATAGAATATAAGAAATATTTCTTTCCTAGAAAATATGATTATAATTTGTGTTCTAAACAAAGCGGACCTGAAGGTCGAATAAACCATGTTTTAGATATTTAAATCTACTCCATTTGAAATATGAGAAAAAAGTGATTAAAAGATAGAGAAAAGTGATTACAAGAGGGAGATAGCTCCATGCAGTAATAAGTTATTAAAGCCAAATATAAATTACAGTTTCAAAACAAACAGACAAACAACTTTCAACAACACATCCCCTACAAAAACAAAACAATTAAACAAACAAACAAAATGCCAACCACACTTCATCATCACTTCATCATATTTGCACAATAACATATTATGAAGGAGGCCTGAATGTGTGTTATTTATTACACATTGGGTGCCAAACGGTACAATGGAATGATCACTTTAACAGTTCCACCCCTCACCTCTATGGCTTCTTCTATTAAACATTTATATGTGTTTACCATGAAGCAGTTTTCCTTATTCCTACTGTTCCATTCAATGCAAATACATGTACATGATAATAGTGAAAGCACTAATTACTAAGTAACCATGCTGTTTTATCACGAGTTGGCGGGTCACTGGCTTCATCTTGAGCTCTGGTATGGGAATCATATTTTGAGAGAAAACTGCTATGATTTATTCTGGATTGTTTATCCTGCAGTAGATTGGTTGTTTGAACCAGTGATATCAAAACAAATGCACAAAATACTTACAGGGCATTACCCGAATTTCCTTATCTTTCTATGCTACTTACTCAGCTACTATACATTTTCTATCAAAATTGTTTAACACTTGTCATTTATTTGTTATCTTGGGCATTCAGTTTAAGTTTTGTCGGATTCTGTGAGAATATATTTGTATAGATATTTACCAGAACTCAAGTTAACTTTAACCATCAATATTTAACCTTTCAAGTTCAACTTGAAACATTCAAGAGAATGTTGCCATGCTAAATGTAAGGTTTACCATGTACTAGGCCCCAGGTCCCTCTGCTATTCTAGCCTTTATCCTTCAGCATTAATTGAATCTTTTCTATTTCTTCCTCTTCCTTCAACCAATCGACCAAACAGCCACGCTGTTATCATGTCCAATTTGTACAAATTATCCTCTTAGAGCTCGATAGAATGTTCAGCTGAACAATCCAAGGAACTTTTCCTCAAGAGTTTGCCTTTTGTTGCTTTTATTGATTTTCAATGATTTTATTCCCTTTCGCAGCTCCCTGGATGAAAGAAATGGATGCAATTATCAGCTTGTAGAGGATGCTTCCAAACACACAGTCCATTATCCCTCCGTTTAATCTGTCATCTATACAAGTCTGACAATCTATCGTCTGGTTTTGGGAATGTCTACCTTCTCCTTATACATGTAACTGTCACATTGGAGGATGAATACCTAATAGTTGAGCAAAGTAATATAACTTTTTCATTTATTTACTCAGCTTTTCTTCCCCCCAAAAGTATCATCATGGAGTTCCTCAAGTTTCAGACCTGCTGTTACTGTAGCTGTCCAGGCCTCTACCCCAATTACCTTGTTCATTTTTCTCTAATAATAAATGTTGTTAAATTATGATTTGAGGAATCAATTTATAAGTTTATAGACATGGGCAGTGGTATCATGATATTCAGACTAACTTTATTGGTAACTTAACCTTGGGGCTGCCATAAAAAACATACATAGATTTAAACCATTTTACAACTACTTGTGAACATGTGGGCACAGTAGAGATAACATTTGTGGAGATAAGAAGCCAATCTGATAACGAGCTATTACTGGATAATGTTTTTCCTCACACAAAAGGAAGATTTGATGGCCTCCATCGTGAAGAAGACTAAACAGATACAACCTAGCCTCGTTCACAAATCAATGGATATCTCATCTTCTCATTTATCTTCGTTTAGGAGAGTAAGATTAATTACAGATTTATTCATCCTATATAGATAAACTCTTAATGAGAAATGAGTAGTATAAGAAAGATGGTCATCTTAATTTTCCATTGATCAGAATTATATTCGCAGAATAACCATTGAAAGTGTCCCCACGCCTCTCCAATTATTGAGGTATTTCTAGACTTTTGAAGGTGAATCATCCTGACAGCAAGTAACAATGAGAATAAAGCACAAGTAAACAGATGAATACATACAAACTTCTGTTGCTATGGCAACAGATTAGTCTCAGTGGAGAGCCATCCATGCCTGAATTGTTTGTTTTCATCTTTATTTATTTCCAGAAAGAGTATGACACATAATACTTTGAATATTTTAGATCCAAGCATCATTAAAAAAAAACATAATTATGGGCTTAGATCAAATATTCATTCTAAAATTACATTGGCTTACAAAGAGATATACATGGAGATGAAACCACAAAACCGAATCCTAGTAAAGACATAAATCAGGACAGTGTCTATTGAATAAGATGAATAAGATAGTAATCATTTGCAACAACATCTCATGCAATGAGGTCCGTAAGCACATACAAGGCTTGTTAATAATCAATACAAGTCGTAGGGTTACGACATGAGAAACTGAGCGAGCAGGATCTCCACCGAAAATGTTCTCTTGCGCGTGAGCAGCTGAATAGTATTTTGGAAACAGAGACGCCAGGATTTACTGGCAGTGCCAGGATTTCTTGGGCGCTTCCGCCGGCGGGAAGTCCCTTTTGTTTACCGATGGGAAACCCACCTGCAGTAACCTGTATCACAACTTGAGTAATGTTCACTCTTTCGTAGAGGACCTCCAGGTGCAACCCCATTAGCCTGAACAAGCTTGAACTTGAGATATTAGACAGATCAGTGATTCTCAGGGAGAGCCTCCCCATCTCCATTAGGCAGAGTCAAGTAATCTTCGTCACTCTAGGAATTAGATCAAAGCTTAAAAGCATTTAATACCAAAGTCCTTGTGCATCCTCACTGGTGAATTAACCCACAGTTTGGGCAAATGAAGAAAAAAAATCTGGATAATGTGAGATAATAGCTTCAGCTGAAATCCCAAGCAAAAGGGGTAAAATGTCATGCTATTTGCATAGTTGTCACCAGATCAGAATAACCAGGCTATACAATGATAATTGACTTACAACCTGAAAACTTGGGCTAATGAAAACGGGACCACTGAGAGAGCACTATTGATGGGGAGAGGTGAAGTGGTCTAGATGGGGGAGTTCAGAGCAGTCACGAGTCACATGTACTTTGTGCTATACAGCCCTAGAAAATAGAACATGCTTGCTTGGAATTGGGTCAAGTGCATGCTGACATAGAAATGAGTTATGCATTCTTTTCTGCTCCAGGACTAATTTGATTTCTTTATCTTCCAGTGATGTGAAACAACTCTGCAACATTTACATGTATGTACACGTCTGGGTTGGATGCAGTCATTCGTCACACAACTCCATTTTTAATCCAATCTACACATCTGTGTCCTCTCTTCTCTATTTTATATTTGTATTTCATTGATATTTTACTCAGTCATTTTCTGCATCAGACTTGTCTTTTTTTTAATCATATTAAAAACAATTGTTATTTTACTTCCTAACAGTATTCTTCATTACTATTTCAGATCATTTTACTGATAATTTCAGGGGCTCTTAATGTTCTAAATGTATTTTTATTTTTACTATTTTGATATGGCATGGTAGAAATTGTCATCATTCTACCCCACCCCCACCCTCCAACAAGTGCAGTTCTTTTACTTTCCCTCTCCTAAATACCTCAACATTACACAATGCCTATAAATGCAATCCGTCTTTCAAACAGAACACTGAGCAATCCCCATGTACGCTTGGCAAACATCTTTCAAATCCTGACCTTGATTTGAGAGAAAGAACTCAAAAGATTTTGAACAAGATCCTTTCACTTTTCAGCTCTCATCCTTCCTATTTCATCTCAACATCTGCCTTCCAAGCACTTTCAAAGTTTTCCCATCACTTGAGTTTTTTGGGTTGCTTATTTCAGACATATATTTTATTTTTTGAGTAAGAAGGGTTCTAACTCCTGTTCTTTACAACACAGAGTTATTGCCCTCCTGGCTTTGATTTGAACCGGCAATAACTGACAATTTTCTACGCGCTTATTCCTTGATTGCTGTATCAAAGCTTTAAAAGCTCTGTAAATCAACATGAAAAGAAAAAGAAAAGAAAAAGAAAATCAAAGTTATTTTGAAATACTTTGAAATTACTGTATGAGCATATCTGGAGCAAAACATGTCTGCAAAAATGTTGAATAGGACACATCTGCCATTCACAACTACAACAAAAACTAGTAATAACAATACTGTAACAATAAAAATACAATTTGACTGACATCATATACTTCTAATAATCTCCATGTAAAACAGCTCTTGCCTTCGGTTGTCAAGGGCACATTGTTCATGTTACATTAAAGCATCCCATTAAAGGTACTATGTCCCTTTTGCAACCAACCTCAAATTCTATAGAACTTTGCAGGAATTATGAATATGTCATGTATGTCCTATCTGTGAAATTTAAACGTCAGCAGTGTCCTCATATTCAAATTATGCAAGGAAACCCGTTTACTTGCTAGACGTCACTGTCAGACACTATTGAGTGACTGACTGGCCTTTTTTCTTCTTTGGTAAAAACATACATGAAAAGAGTGGTAAAGGGTACATGAGCATTAAATTTTTTGTCTTTTGTCTACATCAATAACCCACTTCTTGTGATGGCCAAAATTAAACTGATTGAATCTTTGCACAGCATAAAACGTATGACCATTCGGTACAATTGTCTGAAAATCCAGACTATTACTTTTGGGCTCTATAGCCCTAAAGTCGATTTGACATCTAAAAGTCGTTATTTTCCCACTTGAAAACAGTTTCAAGCCCCACCTTTTTTAAGGGCAGTTCTAAATTAGCATTATCTTTCAAATGCAGTTGAATTTAACTTTGTCATTTTTTTGTGGACTGCAAATGGGACATAGTACCTTTAAAAGCTAATGGACAGATTGTCTGGTACATTTGCCATTCCCCTGCAAGAGCTTTGAAGGCAGCTGTGTATTGAGTGGTGTTAGATCAAATATCGTTCCATGTCAATCCTTCACAGTCTATTATATTCTATCTGATACTGGTTCATCATCAGACTGTCACAGACCCCTTTCAGATGATTACCGGTAAGAGAAGACCAGTCCTTTGCTTACCGTGCACTGAATGTGCATTGAATGACCATAGGCGCAGTGACTTTAGAAATTTAGAGTGATTTGAAGCAATCCTTGGTTCTCACAATAAAGCTAAACTTGTTACTTTCATACTTTCATATCATGCTTCTCCAATCCTGCACTGCTTATAAAATACAAAACACCAAAACACAACTGCAACAATATCACACTCCAAATTCCAACTTTTTATAAGAGTTTCCTTGAACACAACTCCTTTTTGGTGAACAGCTTCTTTTATCCATTCATTTTTTTTCCAATTACCTATCAGGGCGCGACAAACCCGCTAGCCCGAATGCCCGGGGCAACCAAATTGAGCCGTCGGGCAAGCAAAAAAAATAATCACTTGCCCGATCGGGCAAGTGACGATTTATAGCAATTTTTCAGTGGTTAAGAACTCTCAT
>BEXV01000640.1:4043-26050 GCA_003118195.1 Hemicentrotus pulcherrimus | reverse complement strand
AAAAAAAAAAAAAATGTCATCAAACTTTCCTGGTGATATGATCAAGAATGGGCAGAGGCTATATAACTCTTGACCCAAATCGAATGACAATATTTGTGAATAATGAGCCTTTTATGGCCAAATAAATGTCAAAGAAAATGGCCTGGACCATTAATTTGACCTGAGATATGCATCTTTTGCAGCGTGGGCTATTTTATCTATTCTTTAAAACTCTAGAGGGAAACTGATAAATGTTAAAATGTCAAGAACATCTGGAGAATTTTGTAAGGATTCAATACAAGTTTGAATATTTCACCAGCATAAAATGGTTATCAACTTGCAATCAAATTCTTATTGTTAATCATAATCATATATTCACAAACAAATCTTCTTTCCAAATACATGTAGATAACAATGACATTTAATAAAAACTTTAGAAAATAAAAATTCAAATTATTTTTATTCATTTTATTTCCACCATCCTTTTCCAATTATTATGTTTTTTTCTTGTAAAAAGACCTGTATGTACAATGTACAAATGTACTGTAGTTCCCGTGTAACTCATTTCTAATCATAAGTTTTTTCTCCTCCAATACCATCTTCAATCCTTCTTCTCTCCGAGGGTGGAGAGGGGTCTGTATCACAGACTATTTATCACTTTACAGGTGCTACCAATGACCCAGACTTGAGAAGCCAATTAGGGCTTGAACCTTGGTATCTAACCTCCTTCATCTCCCTACCGCTCCACTCTCCTCCAATACCATCTTCAATCCTTCTTCTCTCCGAGGGTGGAGAGGGGTCTGTATCACAGACTATTTATCACTTTACAGGTGCCACCAATGACCCAGACTTGAGAAGCCAATTAGGGCTTGAACCTTGGTATCTAAGATAACCTCCTTCATCTCCCTACCGCTCCACTCTCCTCCAATACCATCTTCAATCCTTCTTCTCTCCGAGGGTGGAGAGGGTTCTGTATCACAGACTATTTATCACTTTACAGGTGCCACCAATGACCCAGACTTGAGAACCCAATTTGGGCTTGAACCTTGGTATCTAACCTCCTTCATCTCCCTACCGCTCTACTCTCCTCCAATACCATCTTCAATCCTCCTTCTCTCCGTAGGTGGAGATGGGTCTGTATCACAGACTACATGTATTTCTCACTTTACAGGTGTCCTACGAATGACCCGGGGTCAGTTACCCTGGCGTTGAGAAGCCAACTTGGGCTTGAACCTTTGTATTCATTCAATACCGGGCCCCAGTGGGGCACCCAGGAATTCCTGGCTCCATCACACTTGACACAGACACAATGAAGCACTTTAGAATTTCATCCTACAATAGCCACTATCAATACACAGCAGGAGGGGATATAATTAAACCAATTAATCAGGTTAATTGGCAGTGATCAATAACTTTAGGTTTTAAGTGAATAGGCTTTTAAAACATAGTGAAACAACAGCAGGAAAGGTGGGTGAAATGAGAAAGAAAAACAATTGATCCCACGCCTCCTTAAATTTCAAGATTGTATCTCGGTGGTTATTCTACTCTGCTAAATAGGCTTTTAAAACATAGTGGAACAACAGCAGAAAAGCTGAAATGAGAAAGAAAGACAATTGATCCTACGCCTCCTTAAATGTCAAGATTGTATCTCTTTGGTTACTTTACTCCCTAAATGTTCTCTAACTGTTTCCATCCTTTCTCCCTCTCCTCGTCTGGCTCTCCTTCTCTGCTTTTAGTTTTCCTGGATGTTGATT
The DNA here is from genome assembly GCA_003118195.1 of Hemicentrotus pulcherrimus. Classification (NCBI taxonomy): domain Eukaryota; kingdom Metazoa; phylum Echinodermata; class Echinoidea; order Camarodonta; family Strongylocentrotidae; genus Hemicentrotus; species Hemicentrotus pulcherrimus. The sequence goes on along the minus strand of BEXV01000640.1, from coordinate 24,317 downwards.
CCATCTCCCGGTTGACAAATAGGAGGAGATGAGTGGAATAAGGAGGGTAAAGAAAGAGATCTCCCATCACACTCACATCCTTGCACTTTTACCTTGGGTCAGCTGCTCAACTAAATCTTCCCCAAAATTTCCCCAGAGTTCACGTCCGAGCTAGAATTTCACATTCCACAGTTTGCACGACTGGAACTCGCCTCAAAAAAACATTGACTGGATGAAAATTTGTCTGTGATGTATGATTTGTTTGTCAATTGTTGCAGCTTAGAAGGATATTCTGCTACATTTGAAGATTTGGTATTAGATCTGTCAGTTGGGTGCATGTGGATGACATGACATATTGGAATTACATGTACAAGGCATGCCAACCATGTCTATAGGGATATCATCATTCTTGGGACAGCGTCACTTTCGCTTTTCTCCTCGTCTAAAATAGAAATAGTCTCTCAAGATGAACTCCTACCTTTTTTCTTTCACTCTCTGAGAATCCCCTTTCCATATATAACAGTTTTTCCTTTCATGTCAATTTTCCTATGAATCCTAAGTTTCCAGTGTTAAAAAGTTTTACTTAAACTGAGTAAATCCGCTATCAAAGAGGCAGATTCACAATGTTAAAATAGTACCTTGGATTGGGGGGTGGGGCAAAATCCTTTAACATATGAGATCATGGAAGGTTACTGATAAAAATGAGGAGAGGGGCACAGAACCTTCTACAAGCACAATATGGGAGAAATAAATGCAATAAAGGGGAGGGGAGGGGGGCACGCCCCTTTATCTGCACACCCTCTGCCCTGGATTTGCTATAGAGCCTTTCGGCAATGTCCTTCCCTTTCAAATGAACATGCATGGCTTTATGTTTAAAGGTCAAGCTCTCTGAAGAAACCAGGATAATGATAAAGAAAGTACATGAGGATTTGGCCATGTAACAATTTAGATCTCTGATAGAAACATCTTGGATTCCGCTCAGGGTTTTACAAAAGGTTTTCCCTCCTTCCCAGACGTAATGGAGAAATCAACTGTGGGAAACACAATGTGAGAAACACAGGAGAATTCACAATCAGAGTCTAACCACAGACATTTTATGTTATTCCTGCTGTAACATCCTATGATCCACATGTTTGCTAATTTTTCATTGCCAGTGTATTCTCTTTACTAACACTAAATCTTGTCTTGTCTGCTATGAATACAGCCAATACATTTTTGTAATGAAGACAATAGAGATGGATGGTACATGCATACTGTAATACAACATCTTCATGAATGGATTAATAGTCAAATGGTTCACAAACCAAACAGAATAATCCATCTCATGCATGGAAGAGTAGTATTAATCATCCAGGTCCATTTATAAAATACTACTGCATTATTACATTTCTTTAAATATACATTGACAATCACATAATTTCATCATCAACATTGCATTGAAAGGTTCGAGAGTGTAGTAGTCCATGACTTCAATTCTAAAAATTATCTCTCTGTTGCTCAACATGATTTGATACTGTATATAATTTAGTCATTTGCTTTATTGTCATCTCTTTCATATTTTCATAGCAATGACATCATCTAGGAAAACAAGGAACCATTTCATACATCAAATATTCAAAGAGCAATTTACACTTACTTGAAAATATGTCTTCATCATAACTTCTAAGATTTTGAATGATTGATGGATTCTATTAATACACAGTATCATTTGCTTTCTGTTTCTTTGGAAGGATTGATTCTATAATATATTTCCATTTGCTTTTTCTTCCTTTGTGCCATATTGCTCAATCTAGTCTTTGGAGATATGGTTGAGGATTGCATCTGAATGATAGACTATCATCATAAGCAATATCATTGAAAAGCGATATCAAGATGATACCGGGGGAGTGTGTGCGTCATCATTACTGCTTTTATGATTTCCCAAAATTGAAAAACCAACTGCCCTAGCTTTATTGGAAGCTTGTACGGATGGAAGTAAAGCGAAGAGTCGGTAGAACAGCACCTTTGTAACCATTAATTGGGTTGCCTTTTCAGGATCCTTCCACAGTTTAAGGAGTATTAAATAGACCTGACTAGCTCTGCGTTCAAACTAACCGATTTCATTGTTTAGCGATATGATAAGAAATTACCATTTTTCTGTTCTGAATGTCGTACAAAGAAATATCGTATACATATACATGGAGCAAAACGTAAATGTCTTTGCATGTGCATTGTTTCAGACAAAAATTTGATGAATAATCTAGATCTGGTTTTAGTCTGATGCTATTTTCTTCTCTGTACGCCCCTTTCACTATAATTTGTTTATTTAAGAATGTTTCTCTAAACAAGTTTTGTATAAAATTTGTATAAAATAATAGTCTGAACAGACTATTAAGACCCACTAGATTGTTCCGGACAAAGAACTTGAGGTTTCATTGTTCACATTATAGCTGATACAGTCTGAAAATATAGAAACCACAGATCTGACAATGGACCTGAAAGCATGCCGCCCATACATTCCCTAGAAAACAGCATCACTGCTTGTATCAACATGATATAAATATCATCTATTGATAGTCTACCAATATGTGTAACTCAGCTTGTTTCTTGCTAATCTGAGTACTCTCCATCCCTTTATATCTCACTAATTTACTTTTCTCTCTTTTTCATGGACATGCATGTAAATATTTAGTACTCAGCAGGACTCATGTGTTGAAGTCTATTCCTGTCTAAATTTTATATCACAAATAATGCTAAATGTGCAGACTTTATTGCAATTGTATATGTTCAGAATCACCAACCCTCTTATTTCTGCCTCTGTCTGTCTCCAAGTTTGTATATGTGTGTGTGTGTGTGTGTGTGTTACTGCCTGTCTGGCTGGCTGGCTCTCTCTCTCTCTCTCTCTTTCTCTCTCTTTCTCTCTCTCTCTCTCTCCCTCTATTGTATTCTCTTTAGATGGGTCAATATAATTAATTTTCAAATGGATTGATCACAAACAATTTCAGGTGCCTTGGCAAGGTCAGAAATTGCTTTTAGAATAGATTTTAAAGCCCATCTTTCCCCATAAAAGCTGGTGGAATAATACGAAAGCTTAGATACTATCTCAGCCATGTATCATGTATCATTTAACATATACAGAAGATTTTGGGTTAAAATAGACCCCCTAGGCCTCCATGTTGCTTCCAAGTTCTGTTCAATGACCCATATCGCAATAAAACATGATCAATCAATGCTTTCAATATTAATTGGATATAGTGAAAAATTGTCCTTCTCAGTAGATTACGCATCCATCAGACCTGATCATCACCGTAATCTAATATCACTAAAGATGCATCTTTCTTTGCTAAATGCTGTCAGGAAATCACAATTTCTTTCACACAAGAGAAAACACTGTATTAGACAAAGAAACACAAGATAATGATTGTAGAGGGGAAAGAGGTGTACCTGTCAACATAGGGTGGTATTCTCATAAGTTAAGCCGAGACTAAGTCCAGACTAAACAAGAATAATTAGTTCACACTTCTATGGAAAGCTATGTTTCATCTTCCTCCTTCAATATTCATGACAAAGATAATCTACCAAAGACTTTGTTGAAATTCAGTTCATACTCGGAGGGTCTATAATCTTTTTCTTCCCATTTCATTGCAAAATTATTTTTTGGGACACTTTATGTTTATTGAAGGATTAAAATAATCTGTACAGGGTAAATAGTTTGTAACAGGCACTCCATAAAAGTGTGAACTAACTAAGTACGCGCTAACTTAGTACGCGCTACCGGAATACCACCCATAGGATTCATGTGTTAGCCTACCGTCAATGTACATGTATATTTTTGTATAAAGACGCATTCTTTAGAAGAAAAAACTTCATATAGAAAAGGAGTGCTAAATGTACTGTAGGATGTGTACAGTTTTCACATTCTACATGTAAATCATGCATTCTGTAGGCAAGTAAACCCTATTCTTTACGGAGATCTTGGACGTACATGTAAGAATGTCCACAAAAAGTTGTCCAAATCTCTGGTAAAATGTTCCAGTATAATACACCTACCGGTACATGTACATGTATGTTCCATTATCATAGTGTGTTTGATAAGACCCTAACCGATGATTATACAACTACAATGTATATCAATGGAAAGCTGAAAGAACATAGAATACAAATATAATGGAATAACAAATATATTTTATTCCCCTAACAGACACTAGAATAGCATATAATTGTAAATTTTGGATCATAAGCTTTCCGTCGATATATAATTCATCAATTTAATGTTTCACTTCCGACGGGGGACTTTTTAACATTAACACAAGAGAAAAAGTAATTAATCAAAAGAGAAACTCGTTGTTTCAGTCCAGTATTCCAGACTCCAGAGTTATCAGAATGTTGAAATTACCTATCTGAACAGCTGGGAACAGGGTAAAAATCAACTTTTCTAATCTGTTTCTGCTTGATTTAACGCATCCAATGGTGTTATTGTGGATTAGTTACTACCATCATTACCCTCTAGTAAGAATGAAATATGTTATTGTCCCCCAGCTAAAGATGACAAATCGAAAAGCACCCTTTCTTCCATCGCAAAACCACCACAAAAAAGATCAAACTACAAAGGAGTGGCCCACATGGCATGATCAATCGTACCCTCCATTCTCCTCGCTCTACTCCTCGTCTAACCGATGACGACTGAAAGAGAAGCCCATGTACGTACATGTATAGCTCTCTTACTAAGCAGTTGGCATATACATGTAGCGTTCTACCAGTGCACAATTCCAAGCTCGACAAACAGCACACCGTAGTCTCAAAACGTATTATAACCAACATTTGAACGAGGGCAAGGAGTGACCAAAGTGGTCAATCTAACACTTTTAAGTGCTGGATGCAAACTTCAGAGTATTCGTTCCAGCAAAATAAATAAATATAAGAATAACAGTTTACATTTGCACAGTACTTACACTGTAAATGTACCCCGTTGACTACCTACCAGTAATTTTCTTATCCCTATAGCCTTTTAACAGGAATTAACAAAAAATTCCTATACGCCTACATGTAGGTAATGGGTAAACATATATGTACATATCGTTATGTTATTTACATAACATTAACATAACATTAAATAAACAATAGAACAATAAAGATAGATAGTGAGAAACACCGTTTTGTGATACAACATGTGTTGATCCTATCGCTCATCCAGAGTCCAGACTTCCATACTTGTTTTAAAGAGAGCTTTTTAGAGAGTATCCTCAGGCTTTGTGGTGGACACTCCTTGATCATTCCTGCGATTTGAGATAAATCTTTCCTACCTGACCACTTCCTCCACTTTCCACCTCCAGTCTTTTGTCTCTACATTAGGATATCCTTGTTAGAAGTGATTGTCATGGCAATCACTCATTTTAGTCTTAAGTTCACTGCAGGACATGAACAAATACTTTCTGGCCATTTTCAATTGCCCCAAATTAATGGCAAGAGGATAGAGGATACATGTATATGAACAGGCATTCATTTTCTACAAGTATGCATCCATGCAAGTTCTTTTTTAATGTGCATACAATTGAATACAAATGTGTGGCCTTGGTTACATGTAGATTGTAAAGTATATTGTACATGTACAATGGACAATTAGAAATGAACTTAAATGTGCAGGCAATGTTCTATAAGAATTTGTTCATGTATAGAAGTTAAAATGAAAGAGATGAAATCTATATTTCCCTCTGTATACTGTATGTGTAATGTAATTTTCAAAGTTTTGATCCATTTGTGAATTTCATTGCTAAGAGGGATATGTCACGTTGCATAGACCGTATACAATCATAGGGTTTTCATCAAAGATTTACATCTAACAAAGGATTTGTAATGAAAGGAGTAGGAGTTGACTCCTTGTAAATTGTCAAAAGCTTTCGTTATAACATGAGCAAAAGAGAGCGAGGTTTTCTCCCACGAGTAGTAGCTCTCTACAACTGTCAAATCCATTCAACATTCATCAAAGTGTTTACAGCGTTTGCTCCGGCCTGTATTTTCTTCTTGTTTGCAGTGCTTTCTGCTTCTGATGTCAAAATAAAGCAGTCAAACTATTTGAATAGGTTCCCTATAAATGTATGTTCTTCTGTCAAACATTCATGGTGTCCTAGTTATAAATTTATAATTCGTCTTACTGCTACATTGTTTTAAGTTATCTCTTCATCCAATCCCCCTCCCTCCACCATCATCCTAATTTCACTCAAGTTTTGTTTATAAGATCTCTCATTCTCACTATAAATTAATACTAATTGTCTTTCATTTCATCTCTCTAGCCCCCTCTCTCCTACATGTACATTCCATTTTATTGTTTTTAAGAATATGAAGGATACAACAACTTACTACACCATGACAGTCACCAGATCAAAATGTCTATTATCATTCTCTCCATCTTATTGCCTACTCTCTCTTTCTCTCTAACTTTCTTTTTACAATCTTTTTCCAAATGAGTCTCTTCAGATCCCTCCTTCTTCCCCCTCCCTCCCCTTCCTTCCATTTCAAATTCATGCACACACCCAGCCCATGCCCAGACAAACATCACGAGAAGATCAGGTTGAAAGATATGAAGTAACCCCCAAGCTACTGACACACTTCTTCAACCGAGACCAGCTTAGCCAAACACCAGCTTCGATTGCAAACACAAATTGGAGATGAATATCTCCCAAAGTCAATGTCATCTTACTACCCAATCAGCAGAGAATCAAACTTTACTTTCCACCCATGCAATCGGAATCGGACACAGAAGAGGAAATTACCTGAGTAAAATTGATCCAATAATACAAATATTGTACGATCAAAGGCTGAAGTAGGAAGTTGTGAGATAGTACAAAGACCTTCTTCATGGCTTGAAAAGAAATGTAGACCTACAAATTCTTATCGTTTTGATGTCAGATCAACAAGCATTTCCTTCCCTTTTCCAAAGTGATCAACTGCATGTACATGTGTATATAGAGTTGTTCATGATCATGATGATGTATCTTTGAATATTTAATACACTCCATGATTACAAAATTTATTCACTATATCTGATGTTGCTGGAGGGGGGGGGGGCTGTGTCTGAATAGTGTATTTAATGGATTTGTATCCCCCTTGTTATAACTTCATATATTATGTTTAGATGCCTTCTGTTTTACAAGCCTTGTGCTTTTAGAAGGTGTCCTTTCATGTCTTATTTTGCCAATTTGGGTACTGATGACTGCCATACAGTTATGGTTGTTTTTTTGTTTGTTTTTTTTACATTTTTGAATGATAAATGATTTAAAAGTGAATTGAATTTTTCATCTCAAGGGCTTGATATATGTACATACAAAGTCAATTATCTAGGAGTAATGGTGTCAAACAGAGTGAGTACATGTTGATGTCGTCATGCCATTGCAAAAGCTGCATCTCAAATAAAGGTGTTAGATGTCACTCCTTCTTCACTTACCTCCTCATTCTTAAAACTTTCTTTATTATTTTTTCAAACAAAAATTCTGCCACTGCTCTCTTTTGATGCATAAAGTACACGTCCTTCACCCAAGTACTGATGACTCTTTCAAACTTACACAAAGACGTAAGTGGGTCGAGCAGGCAATTCTAAATGTCTAATTTCATGCGTTCATTTGCTTTCCCAAACAAGGGTTTCCAGCCATACCTCAAGTCACACCGCAAATCCGACTAGAAACCAATCGACTTCAGGACCATCGGTGGTAATGCAGTTATTTTGTTTGGTCTATAGTCAGTCTCCTTGGTGTGACAGGGGCTATACGATGCATATAAAGGGAATGAGATCACTAAACGAGGGGGTTGAGGAAGAAAGAAAGAGCAAGGGTCTGGCAGTAAACAGTTCAATGGACCTACTTATTGACTCTTCATCAATATTGACAGTGTGCACCTCGCAGCAGGAGCTTGATTGTATGGATCAGGACAACACGCTGTCACAAGTAACAATAATTCTCATTGCTCACAATCAAAACCGGCATGGCATGTGACAAAATAACAGGAAATTCCACCCTAAATGGACACTGGGTCGGCGGGGAGGAGGATGACGACATCTGAAAAGGCCACTTTCTTTAGAATGACAAGACAGAGGCCAAGTCACTATATAAATAACATTCAACTTTTACTTCATGACTTACACAGTGAATGTTCAATAGTAAAGGTTTGGGTTCTAATTGACAAAGATATTAACAACTACACTGTACATGTAGAGCCCTTACGTTCTGGTATAGGTAATTGTGTAATAAAGGTGACAATTTGTGTAATGAATTGCCAAATACAGTTATTCTCTTATTGTCAGAACTCCAGAGTTAGAGTATCATTTTGCCATGATTGGATGTATAGTTCACACATAAAATTAAAGATAGCCATCGATCATGATATTAATCAATCTTGCAAAAAATAACAACTGAAAATCTGAGTGATTTGAATGAATTTTTGTAGCACTTGGTTAAGAGAATATCAAGTTAAAATATTTCAGTTAGTGTTTCTTTCAAGAGAGCATTGGTATTTCCTTTCTGTTTCAGGAGTTCATGTCTAACAGGGATACCATCAATTCCCATGTAGGAGATGATAATAATCACAAAAGCACTTCCAACCAACTCAAGACTAGCTTGCAAAACAGGTTACATGCACAAGAGAGATCATCACTCTTCCAGGTTATGCTGGGCCTCTTTTCTTCAAGGCGATCTAATCGCTAATCGATGTCTTGAGGAAATTGGCTCACACGGTAAATCTATAAAATACTATACCGGACAGTCATCATGCATAACCTGAGCTTTGTACTGCTTCGCAGTGATGAGGAGAATCTGCTCTAATCACCCTCTGTCTTAGTGCTTCGATATCCTCTCTGATTACTATCTCTGATGGACTAGTAATGAATCCTTTAATATCTGAGCAGGTTTTGGAGTCGGTGTAATGATTACATAGGCACTAGCTCCGCTTGGTGGAAAAAAATGCTGTGAGATGTCCCCTTTTATTAAGAACTTTGCAAGGAAAAACACTCTAAGTTGACTACTTATGTTCCTGTTCACTTAGGTAATGGTTTAACATCACATTTTCCTATCAACTACGGTAAATAATTAGGAAACGCCTTCCTAAAATATAATGCTCTTCTACCAGGAAAAGGACAATCTATACCTGAATTATGCAACAGTGCAGTACCTCTATGCATAAAATATTAACCAAAAATTTCCTTCATTGCCAAACTCTCTAATATATTGGGTTGATAGTTTTTTGGATCAATATATTTAACCCACTATGATTCATCATCCTGTGAAACCGACATGGTGATGTATGAGGACCACATCAATATAATCAATACAATGCATTTATTTGCAGTGCCCCATTAATAAACTTAGTGGGCGAGCTGTTAGATGCTTCTAAAGAAATGTTAGGTAATGTGATGATGAGAGAGGCTGAAAAGCATAATGCATCGCATGGTACCGGTATTGATTTTTAGGGGTAATTTGTTATAAATGTCTGGAATGTGATAACATCAACGAGGACACTGTGTTCAAGCATTCATTCTAGACTATGTTTCATTTAAACAAATTTATCAGTATCAGGTTACAGTAACTGTTACAAGCTACTGAAATTGTGGCATTTTGTTGGGTGAGAATAAAATTTGTAACAGAAATTTAGCATTTGTGATTGATAAGAAGTTTAACGAAACAGGGCCCTTATCAGGTCTAACTTCAAGTTCATTCCTTCACTGACACCCTTTTGAAATATTTGTTTCTTTGATCAAACATATTCCAAATGGATGGATAGCTAGAACTCATTTTTGCAAAAAGCCACGGCTGTTCTCTGACCGACATTTGAAAGAATGTTTCATAAACTTTTCCAGTGTTTGATGTATTCAGAATAACGTGTACCTTCTTCTATCAACTCCTGTAGTAATTCATATTATTCCGATTTTTGTTTACAATTCAGTGATGCTACATTTTTTGTTTAGCTACATGTATCCATCATTATCATAAAAGATTTTCATACAATGTTATTCAGTAAATGAGTGTCCATTTTGAAGTCATTTCCCATACTGTGCTTTAAAGCAAAATAAAAATTATCTTCACCCCTATTCCACATATAATAGATAACTGAAATACATGATCTGATTGTATAAATGTCATATATTGCATAAATATCATTATTGCATTTTTAAAAACACGATTACCAGTAAAATGTATAAGGGCAAATATGCTCTCTATATACACCTTCACTTTAGAGCCACTGCTAATCTACAGTAAGCCTCTATTAAAGCATTTAAAAATGGCAAGTTTAAACTTTAAGCTTTCTTAATAGCTTTGCTGAATAAAGTAAACAATTGATTTTCAGCATCCTCATCCTCTAACACAATTGTGGAGGAGGATCTTGGTTTAATTAATAGCTTTTAAGATTCAATAGAATGCTGTTGGCAACTCTTTTCGATTTTGCAGTTAAAATATTGCCTTAAAAAGACCATCCTCAAGTACCTAAACTTAATCCACTTGTTCAAGGAATAAGGATGGTTTTCCCTTGATTGTTGGGTATTCAATTTGAAGAATCAATACTACAGGGATACAATGGAAGGAACGCAGGTTTTAACCCCCTAAAGTCAATTGTTTACAAGTCTTTTCCAATACAAGATTTGAACGGGGCCTTTGTGAGGACCAAGTTGTAACAAGTTTTCTCTTGTATTGTGGTCACAAAGTCCTTTCAAACATTACTTTACAAAATCTGAACAATGGAATGAATATTGTATTGACTATAAATACAAAGAAATAATAAAGTCTCACCATGAGGTCAGGTAGTTAAATTTAGACCAACTTGAAATAAGCATTAACTGCTAGTTTGTGGTTTAAAAATCCTTTACAAATTTTTTTTTACAACAGAAAAAAAATGATATTTTTAAAATTTTACTTTAAAAAAAAGAGGGAAGATGAAAAGAAATATACACAGCCACACCATGAGATCAGCTACAACTTGAAACAACCTTTTTTGTTAATACAGAAATGTTTTCCTAGCAGCTAAATATAAAGTATGAACAAGAAGATACATGTTGATCCTACTTTTAAAAAACTGAAAAGAAAAGGAAAGTGCTTTTGTGGGTCAAGAAAGCAGCATGTTCCCTGGCCTCGGGATGGCTGTTTTGTAAATTTCACAGAGAAAAGGAAAGAGTTGACAAGTGACATAAGGAGAGAAGCCAATAAAGAGTAAGGATAGCTACATTACTGAGATGTGAGTCACTCACAAACTTCCAAAGCGTAGATTGGGAGATTTTAAACAACAAAATGGTACAAGTAGAAATATTTTGTGAACAGTGCAAAAATTCATGATGACTGGAAAATATGTGATCTTGATTGCTTAATTTTATTTAGTTTTAATTTGAAAAAGAAAGGTATGATTTTTTTAATGAGTCATGAACTCAGGAACTAAGTGAGAGTGAGGTAGTTGCTTATACCCTTCTAATGAGCACCATACCCTTTCAATTCGATGCAAAAAATATTCATCTGATTTGCTGGTTGTTAAGCTCACATCAACTGAAATCTACCGTAACTCAAAGAAGTGTTTTCATTGTTAAATATACCACCTTTGTAAATGTTTTGTTGAGATTTTTATGATAATGTTTGCATCACTTAATATAGAGATCAAGATATTAACTCAAAATATCATTCTTTCCCCAGGCCCCATCTCTACAATGCTCTCCCCGCCTACTGCTACCCCCCCCCCCCCCCCCCCNNNTCTCTCTCTCTCCATATTCATACTCTTATTTAAAACTTTATTTAGTTACCAAAATTAAATCATAATTCCCCTTTTACTCTATTTGAGTCTTGGCATGTTCCATTGATAATTTTCTACAACTCTTAGTCTTAAGACAAAACATAACTACTGTAAATGTAAAAAAAAAGCTTCACAAAGTTAGCTAAACCATTCTCGACAAAGACGTTTTTTTTAATCTTCAAATACTGTAGATGAACTTACCTGTAAACTCTTTTAACTTTAAGTGTTCAAACTGTGCCGATGCTCCCTGAAGTGTTAAAAGTATCGCCACAATCGTGGCAAAATATATTCCTCTAGCCATAATTCTCACTTATGATGTGTTTCCACTCTTTGAACTAACAGTGGAAAGATCCAATCATCAGGTTACCAAGATAAAGTCACGATTAAGGTCCCTTAACAACTCCACTGAATTTCTCTTGAGTATTTTCTTCAAGACGACACAAAATTAATTTGAATACTTTCCACGGTAAAAAATCCGTAATTCAACTGTTTTACAGCATCAATCTCCTCTGGCTCTTTATTTCCTTGATCCGCAGTTGTAGTAATTATTAACAACGTAGATCCCGCGTCTCCCACTCCCAAGCAACTCAATGTTTCCTACCACCGCTAGATCCTCCCCGCTCCCCGGCAGTCCTCGGCGCTCCAAGCTGCCAGTTGGCCGTAAGACAAAAGAACGTGCAGACAATCCCCGCAAGACAATGTTTCTAACAAAAGGTTTAACTCTAATTTCTCGGATGGTCAATTTCTTTGTCAGATGTCATGAAAATCCAAACAAAACAAAAGAGATCGATATCGTTCCTTCGCAGTAAGTTTTGACAGGTTGTTGCACGTCTTGGTACAAATACCAATTTGAGACCATACGATGCTTCGCTCCAAACAATTTGTTTTAATGGTCCTAAAACTTCGGCGCACTCAAGCTCTCACACACCGCCCAGCGCGTCTCATTCAGCAAAGAGCGAACAGGCATTGGAGGCTGCGCAGAAGATACCAATGACCAGTGTTGCCCAGTAAAGCAGTATTTAATCAATGGAAACAAAAATACAATGCTTGTTATTAGAATCTAATAAATCAATGAGGAAATTAATTTTTAACTGTGTTTTCATAAAGAAAGCTAGAATTGCGAATTGAGAGACCCGCTTGCGACACAGTTCGTGGTTGCAGGATTTAGAAACGATCTTTTCCCTGACAAGCTGTTATTGCGCCATCTATAGTATAAAACATTATACTTTATTATTTTTCATCTAGATGGCTTTTTAAAATACATCTTTATGGATTTATCAAAGTATTTGTAAATCCCCAACAGTGATGATAGCGTTTGTCCTCCTTATTTAGTGTTAGAGTAATGGTACGTCATTAATTCTGGTTCGCAGTTTACAAAGTGCCTCGAAGAAAATTAACATGTTTGTCACGCAATTTCGATATTTAATTAGACTATTTAAGTCAATGGGAATTATTAAAATGTGAAGGAAAAAACACAAAGATAATATGAGTTAATTATTGAGGTATTGTCAGTTTTAACATTCTCATACCTTCGTCCACTATTCTTTTCATGCAGAACGCGTCATAAACACATATGGAGAAAATATTATGTAGGGTTTTTAATCGATTTCGCTCGTTATGTTCGACTAAAATATTTTTTCTTAAGTAATATCCACAAGAATAAAAAAAAAAGGTCTTGGAAGATAATGTTCTGATAGATCACAAAGGGTTTATGAAAGAAAAAACTATAGGAGAACTGATAAGAATAATCGACGATGTAGTTTATTATAAGTCGCATAATAAATGCCAGGGTTTCTGACACGACTTTGAGAAAGCTTTTGACATTAATGCTCTTTTGGATTCGGTCAGCAGTTTCGTAGATGGGTTTAAAAAATGTATACAAATAAACAAAATTGTACCTTTAATGCAGGAAAATCGACTGGCTATTTCAACGTGTAAAGGGGAGTAAGACAGGAAAATTCTCTATCTATGAATTCGAAGGATTTTCGGGTGAAATATGAACCATAATAAAAATGAATGAATTTGTAATAACAAATTCATACGAGTAAAAGAAAAGTGCACATTTTACAAAAATCCATTTGATACAAATATCCTATTTATAATGAAACATATCATATAAAGAAGTTTAAGATCGTTTGCATATTTCCAACAGCTGGGATCGAATATAAATGACTTTAGATTAATACAATATGAGATTTAAAAAAATACAGTTCATGATGTACAAGGAATTGCGTTTGTACTTGAAAAAATATCATGTAAATATAAATCAATGATATTGTATTACAAGGTATAACAATTTTTTCCTTTATTTTAACGTTGGATCTTCTTTGAGTTGCAAGTGTATAGTTTAGTGACTTCGCTTTTGCACAACACAATCAATATCATTTAGTTCATCGAATATAAGCATGTATCATTTTACACCTATTACCGTGATTCGGGCCGTGATTACGTTACAGATGGTGTGTATAATGTAATCAATATTAAGTACGTCGTATTAGCGAGATGGGGCTCGGAGCATCGTTTTAAATGAAAACTAAATAAAATAACCAGCCAGGGTGTCTCAGCCGTGAACCTCGTAGCGAAAAAAATAGGAGAAATAATTCAAGCCACATTCATACAACCACCACCCAAACAATTCTGCAGTTCCAAAATAGGTTACATATAAATAAATGAAGAATGGCCAGGGGCGAAGTTCCAAAGAAGGGTAGGGGGGGGGGGCTTGATCTCGGAATATTTCGAAGGGATCGCCCGACTTTTATTGTTATAGTGAGTAAATATTCCATCACAATGCAAATGCTCTGAAATGCGCTTAATATGTACAACTTCCCGTACCCATGCATGCCATGAAAAATATTTTCCATCGTACGATGAATAAAAGTATACTTTAACAACAAAAATAAAAAATCAATACTCAAGAGTCAAAAGTAGGAAGGAGTTTTTTTGCACAAAAAATGAGGTCCGAGGATGTAAGCGTATGCCAAAAGGAAGAATCAACGATGCTAGTCAATTAGTTCATTGAATTGAATTCACTCAACTTCATGTTTAAAAACAATCAATCAACGGTAATCAAAGTGTTAAAATTATCTCTGTGACTTGCTGCATTTGCCACGATTTAAAAAAAAAATTGATATACATGTAGTTGGCAACGAAATATAAAAGACAAAAAAGGGTATAAATTATATATAAGTGAAACTTTGAAAGATAACAAATCTCACTCCTCATTTTTATTTACCCTTTCGTTTATTTTTAACCACATTCCTATTTCTTTAATAACAAATATCAAAGAAAAGAGGGTCTTCATTTTTCTAAAGCCTTGAATAAAAAATGCTCTTTACTAAAATCTCCCAATATATTTCAATCAAACAAAAATAACACGGGTTTTGGGCGGCTACTTTTGAGAAAACAAGATAAATATGTATCCTAAATAACTAAATAACCTGATGTAGAATTAACACGAACTCCGGCCCCCCCAAATAACGAAAATCAGATAAAAAGAATGAAAGTTTTGTGTTCGCAAACCAGATAACTAATGAGGAAGGAATATTTTAATGACCTGAAGAAAAACATGTACACTGTACTGTGTTATTGAGACGAAATCGCAACTCTGTTGAGAGTTTGTGCTGTGGCTCTCTCATGAATATATTCCTCAATTGGTATGGCTTTCTGTCATTTAAATCCTACCAACAAAGCGCCATTTACGTCTCTGATTGTTACATTTCGAGAACGTTTCCAATCGAATGTATAGTTTATCGTTTTGAGGGACATATAGCAATATGTTCATCATTTTATATAATCATTAGTTTGAGTACAACAATAGGCAGATAGGAAATCAGCTAAAGCTGAATATGGCTAATTGTTTGCTGCAGATTTTGCTAGCTATGAAGAGTTACCCACTGGGCGACATGCACGTAATACACCTGTATCATTATATACATATACATTATTGTAGCCTGAAAAAGTTGTTTGCCAATTCCGCCAATATGCCTGTGTTTATTTTTATCAGGTCATGGAAAAGGAGCAATTAATCGCAAAGAAACATCTTTCCACAGACATAATAACAGTAAAGTTCAATGCTCCCGGATCTCCGGGATCGCTATCCCTTTTGTTCAAAGTAACGCTTTCCAGCCTCTCCTCCTATCAATATTACGTAACTTTAGCACCTCCACTATGCCTTGAGAAGCAACCTACAAAAGAACGACCAATGAGAGTCCATTGTCTCCGTGTAGACCTGCGCTCATTGGCTGGAGGTCTTGACGAATCACCTCAGCTTCCTAATTGATCCCTTTTGTATATTCACTCGACCAATTAAGTCAGGTTTCTACGGTCAATCTTTCTTCGGATGTCTCGGTATAAATTTGAAAACAATTCTAAATGTTCTTCAGTCTTTCCCTAGACTTTTTCGAGATACCAAAAAGTAACTGATCTTTCAATTTATTATTGTCACTCTTGATAGCTGTATTGCACTTTCTTTGCGTTAAATACTTTTGCTGGAAGCCATATTCGAATTGTACGAAAGCGCATTTCGTTCCGACTTTATTCCCTGTCAAATCTTTTCGAATTGTCAAGCGCATTTAATATCATTATGTCAGTCATGTCGTGCAGCTCATCCGATTCAGATCGCGAACCTCCTGTCGTTCTCGTCCTCGGTCACAGTTACATCAGCCGTCTCAATCAGTACATCGCGCGCGATCCCAAGCGGGACAACCTCAGTCTCGAGAAATCTTCTGTTCTCTCTTTCATGTACGATGTCGGTCATGACCAGCCAGGCAACGTCTTCTCCGCGTCATCGCAGCTAGATTTAGTCTGGAATCTATCCCCTGACGCTGTGGTCCTCGATCTCGGGTCGAACGACCTGTGCGACAGTGGCGCGACTACCGAATCCACCGTGCTATCGATTGTCGACCTTGCGCTTCGTGTAGCGCGCATACCCGGCGTGCGTCATGTACTCGTTTGTGGTATCATACCGCGTTTGTTCGTGCCGAAGTGGAAGCCGAACTACAACACAAACGTGTCCGATGCCAACCGCCTGCTCGCTAAATTTCTGGAAGGTTTACCTAACGTGCATTTTTGGCGCCATCGTTCCTTTGCAGTTAATCAGGGCATGCTTTTCGCGCATGACGGTTTTCACCTTAACGATGCCGGTATGTTGAGGTATTACCGAAGCATCCGTGGCGCTGTCATGAAGGCTTATAAGATGGACTGATTTGCGCTTCTGACTTTTTAAAATATTTATTTACATATATTGCTATTCTCATTTGGAATACGAATGGATTTGAATTCGATTATATTATATTTTTGTAAAGCCAAATAAATCATTAAATGGAAGAATGTATTATGGTTTGTGCGTATACTAGATACTTGATATTATAGCTAATATCAAGTAATTGAATGAGTTTTCATATTATCTCAATGTGTGAGTCATATTATTATTGCTCCTCCGACCCAATTGATCCACACGCAGAATTTGATTGATAATCAAATTGGAAACTGTTTTAGATCACTCCAGTCATTTGAGATCACTTAAATTGAGTAGGGGTAAAATGAAAAATAAAAAAGCTTTCAATTTAATTTTTTTTTAAAGCCAAATAAATAAAATGATTTGTAATCGACTGTTTATAATTTGATAGCATTTCTCAATAAACAAATATATTTTTCATATTGTCTCAATGTGTGAGGCACTTTATTATGGCTCCTCAGAAAGTCGTCAGGATTACCAAATTGAAAACTGCTACAGATCATTTGATTTGTAATCACTCTAATAACTGCAAGTGACAGGTTATAAATCTTGCAAAGAAGTATAATAATGATATTTTTTTTTTGGTTGTGAGGTGGTTTTATCATTAGAAACATATCCCAATACGCTATGAGAACTGGGCCCTGTATCATAAAGATTCAGCGTAAGTTGAATTTATCATTATAATGCAGCGTATTATGGTAAAGTATGTATAATTAAATCGTTACTGATATCACAAATAGTTTATGTTGCAACAGAATAATCCTTTTCCCAATGGATTTGTTATAGATATGAATACAATGCTCCAATGCAGACCCATTTCGATTAACTTTTCGTGTGTCCCATAGTAAGGCAGGAGATCGAGCATTCACTGTTGCACTAGCAGCTAAGATGTGGAATAGACTTCCCTCCAGTATAAAAGCTGCTCCATCAGTGGATGTTTTTAAGAAACTCCTTAAAACCTACTTATTTCCTACTTGATTCCCTATTATTTTTGTTTGTTCATTGTTATGTTAAGATTTGTGGTTATATTGTTATACAGCTGTATTGCATATTATTGTAAGCGCTGTGGTATAGTGTACTATGAATAGCGTAGCTAAATGCCTAATAATAATAATAATAATAATAATAATAATACAATAAAAATTAATGTATCAAAAATTAAATCGTTAGGTCAATTAGACTGCCGAGCAATTAATTATTTTCTGCTTCTTGTATTAAAACCACATCTTACTGTTTTTAAAAAAACATATTTTGAATTTCCATTTCCCAGCAATATTTTGAACTGTTCCAACATTGCTTTCCTTTCTTGAATGCGACTGGAGCGCCATTTTATTTTTTTCCAACGAGACAGAATGGATGTTCACAGCACAAGAACTATGCGTGGAAGTAACTGCTTTACCGATATCCAGCTACTAAGATCAAAGATTGCATTTGCTTACGTTCAAAGCGAAGGAAGCAAGGAGCTACTAAACTTGCAAAGCTGAACACAGACCGGCTACACGTCAACACACAACGGCTAAATCTAGAGCAAGATATGGGGAAAGCTCTGTCGAACTGGGGAGTGCAAGAGGGAATGACAGTTGATCAGACCTGGGCATCACTCAGCAAAGTAGTATAAGAGACAGCGAGCAACACCCTGGTTTGACCCAGAAGACTCCGAGCTTCTGATACCCATGAAGAAAAGGGATGAAACACACCAACGTATATTACAGACTAGAAGCACCAGGTCCACCACCACCGCGTACAAGGAAGCCTGCAGACATTTGCAGAGGAAGTCTGGGGCCCACGGACATGGAGTACAGTTCATCTAAAGTCCCTGGACGGTAAAACAACCTTTTCAGACAACAAAAGAATGCTTGAACGACGGTCGCAGCATTTTGAGACACTACTCAACCAGCCAGGAGATATCGAGCCTGTAGCGCGTGATAAGATCAACCAGCGATCTGTCGTTACTGCACTCGATGATATTCCTACACGAAAAGAGCTAAACCTGGCAATTGCCTCCTTGGGTGATGGCAAGGCCCCCGGAGTGGATGGGATACCAAGCTAGATATGTTAGCACGGAGGAGCCACACTAACCAACAGTTTACTAATGCTGAAACAACAAGCATGGGCAGAAGGCTCCGTACCTCAGGAATGGAAGGATGCTAATATTGTCACCATCTTCAAAAAAGGAGATAGAACTCAATGTGGAAACTACAGAGGAATATCGCTATTGTCAATAGCAGGGAAAGTTTTTGCCAGGATCCTCCTTAACAGATTGAATACCCACATAACACCAGATATATTGCCGGATTCAGAAAAAACAGGAGCACTGTAGACATGATCTTCTGCCTCAGACAACTACAGAAGAAATGCTTCCCTGTTAGTAACGATGTAAAACAAGGAAGTGTGTTGGCCCCTACGCTGTTCTCCATTTTCCTCTCGGCGATGCTGGAGGAGGCCTTTGCGGACTTTGAGGAGGGTGTATACATTCAATCACGTCAAGACGCCGACCTATTTAATGTCGCACACTTCAAAGCTAAGACGAAGTCTACACAGATTCTCGTGAGTGAACTCCTGTTTGCAGATGACAGTGCTCTTGTTGCTCATACGCCAGAGCAGATGCAACATGTTATAGATGTATTTTCAACAGCATCAAAGAAGTTCGGTTTACAAATAAACATCAAGAAGACGGAAGTACTATTCCAACCAGGTACAGACCACCGAGAGGAGAAGGAGATCCTAGTGGATGGAACAGCCCTAAATCAGGTAGATGACTTCACTCACCTTGGCAGCACTATATCCAAAGACGGACGCATCGACTCTGAGCTGATGAAAAGAATGTCAAAGGTCAGCAGTGCCTTTGGAAGACCGCGAACCAGGCTAAAGAACAATCATCATGTCTCAACAAGAGTGAAGTGCAAAATCTACAGGGCTATCGTCCTATCCACTCTCTCATACGGTGCGGAAAGCTGGACTCTCTACAAAAGTCAAGTAAAGAAACTTCACGCGTTCATTATGAGACACCTCCGAGCAATCATGAGAATCAGTTGGAAGGACAAGGTGACCAACAAAGAGGTACTAGAGAGAGCAAACCTACCTTCTATGGAGGACCTGCTCATCAGGAAGAACCTACGATGGACAGGCCATGTCATCAGGATGCCCTCTTAGAGATTACCGAAGCAAGTGCTTTTCTCGCAACTACCCGATGGCGAAAGAGGGATTGGTCGTCCATGGCTTCGGTACAAGGACACGATCAAGCGGAACCTTAAGCGGAGGCAAATTGAACTCAAGACTTGGACAACTGCTGCAGGCCAGCGAGCTGTATGGAGAACAGCTGTAAA
>BEXV01000639.1:173539-183661 GCA_003118195.1 Hemicentrotus pulcherrimus | reverse complement strand
CCCCCCCCCCCCCCCCCCCTCCATTTCTGGAATTTGCCAGGTCATACCCCAAACGGGTCACACCGCCAAACAGAAGCAACCAATATCCTTGCCATTCCAGTCTTTTTTTTTTTCATGATAATGTCATTTTTAGTTCAATTCATTATCGCAGGGCTCCACACGAACTCTTTATGGAATGGGGTCAAGATTGAACTTTTTACAGTCAATATGCATGAGCCCTTTAAGATACTTTTTGTTTTTAATTTGTTGGGGAGGGGGTCTGGACTAAAGTTTGGGGCCCCCCTTTCACCTACAAATTTTTGTTCTCTATCTCTTCGGCTAAGTACTCTTCTTCTTTGCGTTCACCAGGATGATCATAATGAGCAGGATAATGCCTTTCAAATTTTGTTGGTAGGACTTAAGGCAACCGACAGTGATGTCACAAAGGAAAATAGCAGAGATGATGATTGAACAGAGAGAGACAGAGAGAGAGATCTCTAAAGGGGATTATAATTGGAATGAATACAACTGTCAAAAGAATCGACTACCATTTTTTTTCCTTTTTTTTCAGGATTTTCCTCTCAGATTTGTTTGTGATGGCTGCTATTAAGTTGGGACAAAATTTGGAAGAAGTGTACAATTACAAGCCATTCCTAATTGTGTTAGTGGCTTTGTGAGTTGCTTTGGAGGCTTATTTTTGGCGCGATGTTTTTTTGATGTTGTCAATTTGTTAGCTCGGTAATGGCTTTGAATGTGATTACACTACCACTTTACTTTGTTAATTTGGTGTGATGGTGGAGAAATTCTTGCAGGTTTTTGTATGGATGGGGGGGGGGGAATAATACATGTTGTTTGGGAATTCTTTTACAAATGGATGAAATTTTATCCTCATAAAGGAAATGACTTTCACTTTAGCAAATTTTATATCGTAAGGACATTTGAATGTTTAATGATAGCTTATATTTTGTTTCCGGTTTATCGCTACTTCAAAATGCAACTTTATTTATTGATCAAATTTGATACAAACCAATGTTAACATAATGCATCTTTTCATATGGAAATTATGCTAATTGTGGTTCTTCTCTGTTTTGTGTTTATATTTTATTGTTGTATTTTCGTGGTTTGCCTTCTTGTTTGTTCTTTGTTTTGTTTGTTTCTGCTTGTTAATTTCTGTTTAACTGTATTGATACAGGACTTGTGACATGGAGGCAATGTAGAACAGTTATAGATATCATAAAATTTATTGGGGTTGATGCAATATCGTTGAATCACAATAAATAAGTAAAATGTTGTTAATAGTTACTATACCATATAGAGTTGATGGTTGTCTAAAAAGAAATACCACATCATTCCATTAAGCATTGTGAAGGGAAAACAATTAGAGCTGTTTCACAGTGTATTCATTATATTTTCAAATACTTTTTTATGTAAAATAGGTACAAAAACAATTGCTATGGAAATGTCTTTCTATGTGAAAATTTCCTCTTTCTTTGGTTGATTTTGTATTATATCATTGCAGAACAAAATAAGAGTAAATAAGTTTTACTCACATTAACTTTTTGCAAGTGAACATTGTTTAGTTATTTAGGAATTCAATTGTGTAAAAAAAATTCCCTCAGTGTTAGTTTTTCTTTCAATACCATTTATCAGGATACGGATTATCTTATATAATTAAATCCAAAATTTACCTAAATGTCATACATAAGAAATACGAGTTAACTGCTGATTAATATAAGGTTATCACTTATCAGCCCATATTTTGTGAACCCTATTAAACTCAAATGCAATTTGATTGCACCTGAAACTATTGTGTACCTTTAAAAACTGTTTTTATTTTTCATCTGCATGAGAAATATTTCCCTTGAGCGAGCAATTAAACGGTACATAATAATAGCTCTTTCTTGAATGAAGCCATCAGAATATTGAATTGTAAATAAAAGTTTAATCCAAAAGGCAATTTTCCATGTGCGTTCATTCGTTAAGCATGTTGAAAGTAGCAATGAATATATCCATGTAAATAAACTTCACCACAAGGCATGGAGCAGTTTTTGCTGTCGCACATGATCACATATGGAATACCTTGCATAAAGGGCACTGGTTTAGAATGTCGTAATTCAATTTGTTAAATGCCTTCTTTTCAATATTTTATTTTCTGAAATGAAAGCTGACAAAGTGATACTGCGTTTTGATGCATTACTGAATTTCAAGTGATATATTCATTTCAAATTCAAAGGCATTATAGTACAGTCACTGGTATTGCATTTGTTGACCTTCCATGAAGCCCTTTAATATTTCACAACATCTTGAAAATTTAAAAATAAACAATGACAAAAACTATAACTATTTTATTCCAAGAAGATACAGACTAACATCAATTATATTCTTAAAAATCAGACTCAACTTGAAATTTATCACACAATGGGATTAGTACACTATTGGTCATTGTAGAAGTTATAGCTGTTAAAGTAGTCATAGTCATAGCAGTATCATTGTAAGTAGTAGTAGAAGTAGTAGTAGTAGTACTAGTAGTAGTTTTAGTAGCAGAACTTAGCAGCAGCAGCAGTGGCGACGGCGGCTGCAGAATTTGAAGTATTAATATTTATTTGCGTACCAAAATGTTATTTCTAACAAGAAACAAGAGGATTAGACATTCAGAATATTTAGGAACTATCTTTGCAATTATTTATTTATTTATTTATTNNTCTCTCTGCCTCCCCATTGCCAACAACGTCAAAGTCTCAATGATAACAGATTGCTTGAGATTAGCCGCTGATATTTCCCCCTCTCCCATTGTACCCCTCACCACCGTGGTTTTTGCGCTGCATCCAAAGCCCCCTTCTTTTGTTTGCGTAACCCACGTACCAATGGACAACCCCGGGCAAGCTTAAGACCGTGTATCAGAGCTCCATTGCGACAAAGCACAGCCGTTTTTTTTTTTTTTCCACCACTACCAAAAGCCAAAGCCAAGTCTCTCTCCATCTCTTCGATTGAACTTGGAGGTGTCTCCAATTTGCCAGGGCGAGAAAGAAGGAGACCAGACGCAAGAAAGTCATAAGAACAACATGGGCCTGGCTGGAACAGCTGTGTGCCGTGCTCCCCCACACATGTCACTTCTTCTAATAATACGTCTGTTACTTTCCACCCACCTCCACCCTTAATCCAGGTCCTCTCCTATGGAGTATATGGGCCACCAATTAAAAGACCTGTCAAGTTTCCCCCTTTTAAAAAGATCCACGGACCGGTAAATTTGCTCCCTCTTAAAATGGTAGCAGGCGTCGTCGCTTGATCTCTCAACGTAAATTTGGATGTTTATGTCTTGTTTTGTACCTGTCAGTGTTTGAATGGAGTTCTTTGACAAGCATTCAACTCAACCGTTCCCCCCTTCACACCCCTCTTGGCATCACTCTTGACCTCTAGGGTCTTCTATTAAGTTGGATATGTCATTGCTACATAAATCTGTGTATACCATACATCTGTATCTCTGTTCAGATGTGTGCAATATTTCTTTCTCTCTTTCTCTTTCTCTTTCTCTCTCTCTCCTCCCTCTCTCTCTCTCTCTCTCTCTCTCTTTCTCACTTCCTGTCTGCACTTTGTTGGGTACTTCTCTCTACACATCTATCTGTTTAGCCTATCTATTTATCTATCTATCTCGCTCTATCTATCTGTCTATCCATCTTTTTCTCTTTAGCTCGTTCTATTTATCCTTATATCTACCTATCTTTATATATATCTATCCATCCATTTATCTTTCTATCTATCTATCTCTATCTGTTTATATAACTCTATCTATCTATACATCAATTTATTTATCTCTTGTTTTGTTTTTTCCCACCTATTTAATTTGCAAAATCAATCAATCTACCATACTTTCATTGTGGCTATTATAAATGCTCTTCTTTTTTTATTTTGTCAAGACTCGTCATGTCAGACATTGGCTTGAAAATTTACAACATCATGTTTGAGTAGGTCATGGATTTCATTGTAGATGACAGTGGTGTCTTGGCCAGTGGGATTTTCTGTTGAACCTTGGGCAATGTCATCAGTTTTGTGACTCTGAAGACTCTAAAATCAAGTAAATCTCAGAAAATTGGATGACCAATACATCAGGATGTTTTATCATATTTCTCTCACTCTACTGTACTGTATGCCTTCGATGATATTGCCCATTTCATTGATAGTGTGCTGATTTGATTAAAATGAATTGAAGTGTGGTGTTCTTTATTCACAATACATGTTTGTCATTCGTATTCAAGTTGTCAAAACACTCACTTTAATTTGGCATTGAAATTTGTCTACCACACCTTTTGGCTGACAAGCCTCTGCCAGAGCATTTGTATTTAAGTGCAATATTCATCATCAAAGACTTGATTTATTTTCCTTTCATGTGGTTTTCTTTCTTCTGTCTACTGCAGCACGCAGGGCAGGAACTAAGTGGCATAATGCGATGATGGTGATAACCAGATAATATCAGCTTTATCGTGGCTGAAAGGTATTTCAAGAATTTTCTGACAGAGGGAGAATCGCTCTGCGCTTGGAAGAATGTAGCAAATTCAGCGAATTTAGCGGATTTGTGCTCTCGAGGGATGATGCGTTGCTATTTTGTCTCCAATTTGGGAGAGCAACGGGGAACGCTCTTCGTGGCGGCGGGGATTTGTCTCGTGGTAGCTGTGCGCAATGCATTTATAAAAGTCATCTCTAATCGCGGGGTTTGGCCATTGATTACCATTCCTGCTGGGCTCGGTGCCGTCGGAGGGGTAGAGCGGCGTTTAAGTTCTGATCCCCATGACAAATGAGAGTTGTTATTATGCCATTAGTCACCCATTCAACGCTCCCCGGTGCCCTTATGCCACGGTATCGTTTGCCGATTAAGATCCTTTCAGCCAGCGCTTGCCACGTAGGAAATGTACAATCATGGCATTATTCCTTACTCATTACATCTCCTTATTCTTTAATTTGCTTCTTTTTTTCCCCTTCACTCTTTTGATGCCTGATGCACTCTTATTTTCTAGTTTCTCTATATATCTTTCTCTTTGCATCTCCCTCTCTCCCTCTCTCTCTCTCTCTCTCTCTCTCTCTCTCTCCCTCTCTCTCCCCCTCTCTCTCCCTCTCTCTCCCCCTCTCTCTTTCTCTCTTTATCTTGTTGTCACTGTTTACTCTCTTCCCTCACTTTTACTCTTGTTTTCTCTCCCTCTCCTCTCTGTGTCTCTCTTCCCCTCTCTGTCTGTCTCTCTTCCCCTCTCTGTCTATCTCCCTTCCCCTCTCTGTCTATCTCCCTTCCTCTCTCTCTTGTATTCTACTTTCTTAAGTATTATATTTCTCTAATTAAATTTAAAGCTTTAATAAATACTTGAAAAATTACAATATTTGTCATTCCCATTTTGAGTATAATTTCATAAGTCTATCTCGTTATTGGAAATTTGAACTCAACTGAAAACTATTATCATGATAACTATTATTTGTCATTGAGAGTGTTGAGGTTCTTTATCTTTTCTGTCTTCTTGTTTAGTCTCTCCTTTTTATTCTCTTCTCCCCATCCATTTTTTCGCTCAAACCTCACCTCTCTATCTCTTTCTCCTCACTCTGTTTCTGTTTCTAGCTCTCCTATCTATCTCCTCAATATCTGCTGTCTTGCTCTCTCTCTCTCTTAGTCTTCTCTCTATCTCTACTGATCTCTCTCTCTCTTCTTGTCTATCATTCTACCACTCCCTCTCTCTCTATTTACCCCATTTGTTTTTCTCTCTCTATCTCTCTCTCTCTCTCCTTTCCCATCTCTTTACCACTTTCTCTCTTCCATTTATTTCTCTCCATCCCCCCTCTCTCTCTCTCTCTTTCTCTCTGCCTCCCCATTGCCAACAACGTCAAAGTCTCAATGATAACAGATTGCTTGAGATTAGCCGCTGATATTTCCCCCTCTCCCATTGTACCCCTCACCACCGTGGTTTTTGCGCTGCATCCAAAGCCCCCTTCTTTTGTTTGCGTAACCCACGTACCAATGGACAACCCCGGGCAAGCTTAAGACCGTGTATCAGAGCTCCATTGCGACAAAGCACAGCCGTTTTTTTTTTTTTTCCACCACTACCAAAAGCCAAAGCCAAGTCTCTCTCCATCTCTTCGATTGAACTTGGAGGTGTCTCCAATTTGCCAGGGCGAGAAAGAAGGAGACCAGACGCAAGAAAGTCATAAGAACAACATGGGCCTGGCTGGAACAGCTGTGTGCCGTGCTCCCCCACACATGTCACTTCTTCTAATAATACGTCTGTTACTTTCCACCCACCTCCACCCTTAATCCAGGTCCTCTCCTATGGAGTATATGGGCCACCAATTAAAAGACCTGTCAAGTTTCCCCCTTTTAAAAAGATCCACGGACCGGTAAATTTGCTCCCTCTTAAAATGGTAGCAGGCGTCGTCGCTTGATCTCTCAACGTAAATTTGGATGTTTATGTCTTGTTTTGTACCTGTCAGTGTTTGAATGGAGTTCTTTGACAAGCATTCAACTCAACCGTTCCCCCCTTCACACCCCTCTTGGCATCACTCTTGACCTCTAGGGTCTTCTATTAAGTTGGATATGTCATTGCTACATAAATCTGTGTATACCATACATCTGTATCTCTGTTCAGATGTGTGCAATATTTCTTTCTCTCTTTCTCTTTCTCTTTCTCTCTCTCTCCTCCCTCTCTCTCTCTCTCTCTCTCTCTCACTCTCTCTCTTCCCTTAATTTTTAGGTCATAAATTGAAAAAGGATGTTACATACAGAAAAAGCAACAATGAAATATGAATTTTAGGCTGTTTAGCTGTGTATTGTGAAGTGAAAAATGGACATTGAATGTCACTTTTTTGATTTATCATATCTAGTTTTTACAAAATTTTAAGAATTGTTCTCGACTCTTCACTTCTATATTGATTTTATACAGTAAGCTTGTGGGTGCACAATGTGAGAAAGAGGGTTAATTGAGGAGTTCTGTATATCTACATCACCATGCAAGCCGATACTTACAAGCAGCACATATTTCTGTTGTTTAAAACACATGAACCCATTATATCTCCATTATAAATCTTTAAAATTTTGCTATTTGACTTCATGTACTACATTTTTGTTGGTGTGTGTGTGTCTGTTAACTGTTTTTATGTCACCTCTGAATAGATGCCTAATGTGAATGTAAACAAGGCTAGAAACAGGAACTTGAGTTGTTTTATTTTTCCAGAGGGGGAATGAAAAGTACCAGTATGTGATAAATGATATGATGTATGTGATAGATTCTCTAAAACTTTTTACCGTTCACTTTCTTATTTGGAAAACTTGGGGAAAACAGGGTTTGATAAAGGTTTATGGGATATTTACATGTACAGGTATAGAGAACGAAAGAGAGAAAGAGAGAGAGAGAGAGAGGGAGAGACAGACAGACAGAGAGAAAGAAAGATAAGCAGAACAACATTTTGAGTTGAAGCGAACTTCTCTCTTTCTTTCTTCTTCAAACAAAAAAAACTTGTTAAAATTGGACCACTTCTTCCTAGGAAATATCTGATTTGAAATGTGATGTATGTAACACTATCATTGCTATACTCTCTGTCATATACATGCATTCCTTGAAATCGACTTTTCTATTCTCCATCACTAAGAGTATAGGATTGCTTTTGTTTAATCTAAACTTGATGCGCCGTGCAAGAAGAAGATTAGTTTTTACATAAAGTCATGATATATCCTGTATCCTTTGTCTTGCGTAGCGTGGATGCTTCAGATCAAAGGGAATGCAGTAAACCATGTTTCGGATTACACGATAACGTTGACGCAACGCACAATAGAAGTTGTATCTCGTCCTCCGTCTTTTGCCTGGAGGCCGTAAGTAATATACTAAGACACAGCGCAGAAAGAATTCAACTTTCTTTGGGTATAAACTCCTCGCAAATATCTCGTCCTCTTTTGGGGGGTTTCTACCTTTTTTGCACCTAGTTTTTTTTCTTTTTCCTTCTTTCCATATTCTCTTTGCTCTCCTACCTCCACACCTGATTTCTGTTTTTTTTTTTTCTTTTCTCCCTCTAAAAAAACGAAAAAATGGAAATTGAACCATAACAAGAGAGAACCTGTAGCTGGCGGGCATTTCCTCTTATGCCTTTCAGTCCTCACAAAAGTGCGCATTACATTTATGCATAGGATTACTTGGGCTTTGTGGAGTGGCGTTTAGGTTTACAAGGTAGCGACAATGGGAGCTGTCTTTGTTGCACTTTGTGAGCGGGGGACTTGGACTAAGGCAACAATTGACACCAATACCGCGCTGAACAGGAACCACTGGTTCAGGTTAACAGCGGCCAGAGGGCGGGAAGTCACTCAGGGGAATAGCCTGGTCAGAGAAAGAGAGAGAGAGAGAATGAGAGAGAAGGAGAGAGGCGGGCAGACAGACAGAGCCGTGGGAGAAAGAGTATTTTACAGATAGAAGATGAATTGCTCGGACAGTAAAGAGATGGAGCCTCTATTTGGGCCTCTTGAAAATATTCCCATATATGGTGGAAATTTGGATTAAGCTTGAAATGAAAGATATATGT
Source organism: Hemicentrotus pulcherrimus (assembly GCA_003118195.1). Classification (NCBI taxonomy): domain Eukaryota; kingdom Metazoa; phylum Echinodermata; class Echinoidea; order Camarodonta; family Strongylocentrotidae; genus Hemicentrotus; species Hemicentrotus pulcherrimus. The sequence goes on along the minus strand of BEXV01000639.1, from coordinate 175,144 downwards.
TTTGGGGTTGTGATTGAATCAGAAGAAGTAATATATAACCTTGTAAGAGAGAGAGAGAGAGAGAGAGAAAGAAGAAAAATAACTGTAGAGAGAGAAAAACAAAACTGAGATGAAACTATCAGAGATATATCAACTATCTCAGATGAAAAGTCAGAGTTATATCTAGATGAAAAGAGATTGGTGTATATTTGATCTTCAGAAAGTGAGACTGCAACAGATATAGACCAAAATAATTAATTAAGGAATTTGCTTAACTCTGATTGAGCTGTATTGGTTGCAGATTGTGTGGATAATATTTGCAGAAATATTGAACATGTACATACTGTATCTCTTTGCTTGGAAAAAGCATATATTGTTTAACACAAACCAATCACAAAATTGCCATGAAACCAACTCCTCTTGGTAGTGAAGACCAGCTCCTATGTCTTTATAGAATGTAAATAGTTTGACTGGTTAGTGCTCTGGTCTAACTTGACCTACATGCTTACCTAGTCACACGCTTCTGCCATTATTTGGTGCAGAGCAGTCGAGAATTTGAGATCATTGCATCAAACTGTACTTTTTTCCTTGGAGCAAAGAAACGTGTCAATGCCACTGTGAGAACCTGTACCCCTAAAAAACAAGACCAACCATAGAGAGATGAGACTGGGAGGGGGTATATAGCAAACAATGCCTGATCGGTGCCTGTTGATCCCCCATGATCCCCTTTTTCTTATGTTAAGTGAGAGCTGATTTGATGAGATAACCACCTGTCAGTGACCTTGCAGGGAGGTCTAATCCCCCTGGCCAAACTAGTGCAGTCAGGCAAGCGAGAGTACGCTCCTTTCTACAGTGAAACCTGTATTTGAAGAAAAAAAGAATACTGCAGGGATATAAAAAGTTTGGCCTTTATCTGCAGGTGGTCTTTATGTACAGGTTGCATCTGTACAGGTATCATTGAGTTGTTTTTTTTTTCAAGCAAAACAAAAATTGTGGTGTTTGTAGACAGGTGGTCTTTCTTAACAGGTGGTTGCAAAAGCAGGTTTGACTAGTACTGTATTTCAAACACTGGTCATAGTCGAAATAGTGTGTGAATCAGGTTGTAGAACGTTTGAAGTTTTTGTTTGCTTGTTTTTGTTTTGTTTTAATGAATTTTCCTTTTTGTGATTATCTCTTTCTCAACCCAGGAACAGTATGAAGGTGAGCAGTGTATCGGATTTTGACAGCGGCCTGGATGAATCAACACTGATGCCTTCCAAGAAGCAGAAAGCCGATGCTAAGAAGAAGAGGAGAAAGCTCATGCTCCAGGAGAAACGGCCCCAACCACAGAAATGATGTTGATTGGAGGTGGTACAGTCATACCTGTCCATAGCGACCACCCGAGGGAAACAACAGATGTGGCCTTTGTAGACAGGTGGTCACCAAAGCAGGTTTGACTGTTACAAAGATGAGAAAGAGACTGGGTAGACAACTGGTTGCAAAAAGAATCCTTCTTGTACTTTCTATTAAACTTACACTCATATCTAAGCAGCGTTTTGTATGTTTGGAGTGAGAAGGGGGGTGTTTCACAAAGACTAAGGTCGACTTTAAGTTGGACTTAACTACATGTATGGCAGACTGTTCATG